>QNGE01001184.1:55175-157707 GCA_008508345.1 Paragonimus westermani
ACCGTGAGGTTTCTTTCGTTTGATGATTCAACGTACTCTTTAAGTTTAGGATGCTGAACATATCGTACTTCCCCACTTTTCCAATCATTTCAAATGCCTTGATAAGTATCAGGAAGAGTGAACTTGTTTACAGGTCGACTGCAGTTCATGACTATTAACTTTTTGTTTGTCGTTAAAGACGACGAAGACTTGAGCACACCATGGTGAGTTTGACGGCCTGATCATACCGTCGAGAACGAGTCCTATTTTCTCACGTATGAAATCATCTAAACTTTTTCATCAGGATTTGGCTGAAATGAACTTGCAGCCTCTTGAAAGTGGTGCCGATTCAAGTCATGCCTGCGACAGGGTAGTTAATATGAATGACATTTTTGTACCACCAAACGGAATCTCTTTGATCTCTTTATGGAGTCTTAGGAGGTCTTTTCCAAAAATTCACCCGCACGTGAATCAATGAGTATTGCCGACTTCCTTTGATGTTACTGACTTTCGGAACTTAGTTTAGTTTATTGAAGAAAGAACTGCAGACCATTATCATCATCCGGGTACGATATTCATTGGTTTTCTATCCGCCTATTTTAAAAGTTTGTGCGGCGACATATTCCTCTAAAGTGGTATCTACTTGACACATGCAGTCAGTTCCGTTGATATTCAGCGGTACACTGGTCCTCGAAAGACATGAGGAAAGCAACGACAGTCGTAATAACGAAAATCGAGGTACTGATACCGAAGGTTACAGACTTCTCATCTCAACTTGATTAGTAGACTATCGGGAAATGATCCTTACCAATTCCGGATCGCGAAGCCTCTGAAGCGGAACACCTATGACATGCATATTCATCAAATCACTGATTTTTCCGGTGATTTTTTAGCATTTTGAACGTCAATCATATCGATATGTGCGATGTTAAGGAATTTGTTTTAATGTGAAGGTTGCTCTGGGTTATTTTGGGTTATTTGAATTAATCAGAAGTAATTTGAGATCTCAAGGATTTTCATTCTGGAAGTTTTTATTCCGTCTGAGTACACTGAAGTCAACCAGTAAAAGCTTCTCGGCTAGCGTCACGGTCATTCAAATGTGCAGTTATTGGTGAACTGCTTAGATCGCTGGGTCGTCATTCTTTTGTTGGTTGGTAGTCATAGGTCCCGGCAAATGTCTGTTTGTTTTGAACACGGACTGGGGAGTAGACACGGTTACTTCAAGTGACTCACCCTCTAAAATAAGTTCGAAGACGGATAACCGGATGTAATTAATGATAAGTTGGAGGTGTTTGATGGAAGAAGGATGACAGCAGGAGGTGGGCTACTAATTACTCCATTGTTTTGCGGAGCCTGTTGCGCTGAGTTCTTCATCGAAACACCGTCAGGAGAAACAGCCGATATATAAGGATGAATTGCTTTTGAGATGAGCAACTTGTTATTACCAATCAGCTGAAGTCAACGGAGCGTCATTAAACAGCAGAGTGCCGTGGAGTCAGACCTCATTCACTTCACAATACGAGTATTAAAGCTCTAGTGGATGTCGGAATCGTAAATAACAATAAAAACGCGTACATGTGGAGTGCACTTTGGTTAGAATATGCAAACACTTACTATCACGTCACACATCTCTCCTTGTTTGCTCCTTCTGAGTGTGGGTGGTGAGGACAGAACTGTAAGCAGCCCATGATCTAGTTGGGGGGTATGAAGAAATTCGCATTAGGTTTGACCTTCATTGGCTCTGTCCGGCCGTCCTGCCAAGATCCAAAAATGCTTAGCTCAGAGACACTGGGAGATATAACCACAAGTCTTCGTTAGTGGCCGGATTGTTTTTTGTGTCGCCGTATCTTACCGCTACGTACTAAAGAGCGGTTTGCAAAAACAGCCAAGCTTCAATAAAAACAACCAGGTTACTTGAAAACCGCATGTGGTATAAAACATCAAAACGTGCTCTCTCTGTTGTCATCTTTGTACTCCCACATCTACGTTCTTGTTATTCTTTTTATTAGATGTTCACTTTATAGCTTTGTGTTGATACTTGTCTTCAATGTCGTATACTACTATTAATGCTAATGAAAATTATTACTATGAGGACAGACACATCAAAACCTGGTGATTCTCACTTATAGACCCATTTTTTGAATGCTAGGTTTCCACGGTAGCTGGTCGCAATATATCTTGTTTGATGTCAGGTACTTGCTAAGCTCTGTGATGTAAATGAAGCAGTTCGGGGCAATTTTTTCAACGTGATTTTCGTTTCCAAAAACTCCCAGCAGTATACTTAAGGCCAAAGTTCAATAATTGGTTTGACGAATGATATAACTTTCAAACAATTACCTAAACGTAACATATATTTACGAACGCTCGAATCTTGTGTAAGTGACAACAAAACATGTGCCAACAACAGTATGATATGAGCTTAGTTGTTTGTTCGAAACCGATAGATTCATATATTAGTTGTGTCTATCACAGGACAGTCTCTGTACATAATACTTCTTCCTGCGTTGAACCGTAATACTTAGGATATTGGGACCATAAGCTACACATCTCTGAGGTGTCTCTCGTAACTGTCAACAAGTTGTGTTCGTACATCATGTATGTCACTCAGTAGCTCCTGTTCTGAATGAAGATGATTAATTTGGTCTTCCAAAACACCCCTCTCATTAGTATATCAGTGTGTTTGGTATGTTTCAGAAGACCATGGATAATGACACAGGACACCTTTCTAGCAGCACATGAACTACGTCGATATAATGATCACCACTGACATGCTGTAAAGCACGTGTGAAGTCTCGTAATTGCTGTCTAACCGAGCAGTCACTAGTCTACCTTGAAACAGCCCTATCCCCACTCCGACCTGATCATAAGATTCACTTTCGCCATCATCCGGATCTCTGATGAAAGATGTTTAAATCAATAGTCCCCTAAAGGTAAACCTAAACGAATGACGGTGCCGGTGTCGTATATACGTCTCTCGGAGAAGCAGTGTGCATCATGTTTCAAATTGGAAGGTACCACTAAACCGCAACTTTCAGATTTTCTGATAGAGAGTGTTGACTTTGAAAGTACTGATGCCTTCCTGTTGTCATGGCTTTGGAAAACAGTTATCGCTTTTAATTAAAAGGAGATAAAGGTCTGGGCGGCAAAGTAGGACACAAAGTGGATTGCGACTGATCGTTATTTGTGTAGAGAGATAGATATAACCTTCAATACTGCCTCGTTGTTTATGCCACGGAAGGCTATTGAAATAAGGAACCTCACCTCTAGTTTATGACTCAAAGTATGACGTTCGAGACAGCAGTATGTAGGATTTTGTTATGGAGCTCTGCTCAGAGCCATTGATCGAGACGTGTGTCTCACTTGCTGCGCGGTACCTTCCCAACCCATGACACAATGGCTGCATGGTTGTACAGTCATTACGAATTTAAGAGTGCGGCAATTCGCGCGTGCTAAGTTATGTTCTTTTCAGGTCATGTTGGTTTGTTGATGAGCGCGACCGTCCGTTTTGTTTGTCCAAAAGTGTAGGCTACCCACGGATAAGGAACCTTCTTTTAACAAGCTGTATACACTTATCTTTAGATACAAGCTGCAAAGATGGATCTAATCGTGGAGAATTATGTTGTTCCTGAAAGCAGTCCACGAAATAATGTATAAATTAACCGCCATGTCTTTTTAAAACCAATAAACCGGCTTACGAACATACTCCCAACCGGATAAAAAGCGGCACAACTTTAACTATCCATTACATAATATCATCCTCATCCTCATTTATCTAAGCAGTATAAATGTAGTCTATTCGTCCGTTCATTCACAACGACCAATAGCGTGACCAGTCGATACAGTGGCAAGCATTAACTGGAAGTCAAATTGACCAAAAAATACTGTTGGATAATAGATGAGACCCAACTGTGAAAAGTCAGGGCTTCGGCTGGATTCGAACCAGCGACAGACACAGCATGCCTCAATGCGGCAAGCGCTCTACCAGCTGAGCTACGAAGCCACACCAGGAGCTCGGAAATTTCACATTTGGACTCTGTTACCCACCCGTCCCACTGTCTCATATGGAATCCACCAAATGATTCAAGGGATCGACTGCCCCGGCAGGATTTCTCAAACAGTTCACGCTGGAATCCACCAATGCCACTAATGAGCATAGAAATTGTATTACTCATTAGTAATACAATTGGATAAAGCAACACTAAACGGAAGAAGTGGGAATGGTATAAATGCAGATACGCTACTGACTGCGGCACGTTTTTACCTCGGATAGATTGTCTATCCAATGATTTGAATGATCACGAGAACCCAACCGAACAGGTGATACCTACTCACTTTGCTGAGTGGAACGGTCAAAGTCATTATACACACCCATAATTATCATACTAGTATGTGTATCGCGACCCACGGCGTAGGGTTTTGAACGAACTATGACTCAGTTTGTTTTGATTCCTTTTTACTCCAGGGTTACCTTCATCGATTCATATCGTTTGGTTGGAGAACCTCTGAATGTACCCATCTAGACACACCGTGTTCCTACCCTTATATATAATTTTGCAGATGTGTGTTTGTAAGCAGTTAACCCTGCTGATCATCACCAGAAAGGTGGGCGATAGATTTGACTTAGTGAGGTCTTCCTGACCTCACGTGCGCCGAAGAATCAATCCAAATACCTGTGGGCAGACGTCAAGGTGGTATTCCAGACAATCCATCACTACACCACGGATCACGGTCAGTGAGGTTACAGGAGCTAAAGGGGACCAGTTGGATCGAACCGTTTGTTCACCACTTCGCTGGTTATCACTGGGGCAAACTGCTCGGATAAACCATTCACATCTTAGAGGGTGGTGGTGGATATTTGTTGGTTTGCGGGTCGACCGCAAGTTGTTGGTCGACTTCAGTTCATAGTGTGATGGGTTATCAAACCGGAAGTGCGAGTATTTAACCTCTCGACGGGATACCTCAACGCGGCGTAGAGACGTTCAGAAGCCCACAGCGAGCAGATCGGGAACAGCATGGGTGACTTAATGAGCCATCGTCCAGCTGGATTGGATCAATGGACGAGACATGACAGGCAAAATGGGGTGGATGACCAGATCGGGGGCACTGTTATTCCAACACTCAGCTGAATATTTCGACGTGGTCGTAGAATACGGTCAAAGTCCACAATGCATAGACTGCGGACAACACAAACGATCGGACGAGCTATCGCCCAACGAGATCAGTCCAACGGACGAGGAATGGCGGCGAATACCCTCTGATAGAAGGCGTTGGACACACACACACAAACCGGGCGAAGTGCACACGAAGTGTGGGCGGAAACTGAGGTTGTTGTGGTCCGGAATTTTGACTCAAACGCGAACGCGCACTTGGCACGGAAACCAGCGAGTTGGACAATAAAGATTGTGCTTGCTTAAACGCCTTTTCACTACAATAGTAAAAAGAATATGCAACAGGTAGGAGAGTGTGTGTGCCTATAAATGACCAAATGTATAGTGGAACTGGTATGCTCAGTAGTACTGCGGTCCTTATTCTGCATTTTTAACTGGTATGGGGGAACATGTGAAAATACACTGGGCTTAGCACAGACTACCTAATTATCTACATGTATGCAGACGTTCAGTATTACTGCAGGTTTCTTCTATTAGTTATTCAATGTGCCCAACTGTGACCGTTTTCTGATCGTCATGTGCGACAAATGTACACGTATCCAAAGTAACCACCAAGTAGAGTTACGTTTTTGTTTATTTATGTCTCTCTTGCCGATCACGTTGAGGTGATAGTTAACTAATCCGTCTTTGATGACAGTCTTAAAAGCTGGATGAATTGTTCTTTTTATGAAAAACAATGTGTAGCGAACAAGCTCGTTTTCAGTGATTCATCATCAGGCTAAATACATCACATTTATATCACACATTTCACGGGAGAATCGTTAGGGGAGTATACGGGGGGACATGTGGTTAATGAGGTCAATCAGTTCAATGTCACACTGCAATCATGTACCCACTTGAACAATGGGTCTTGACAGGCTAACCGGGTGGGGGGTTGGCCAGGGCAAATCCAGAGCCTGAACAAAACGTTTTTGGGCGCACAGGGGTGGGTTATACATTCGGATCCCAATAGCCTCTGCTGTAGACAGAATCCTACTCCTCACCGCTCTCGACCGGATGGCCTTAACTCGGTAGATTGGACGAAATGCGTCCTTTACGTTGACAGCGTGATTTGAATCCACCAGGTGTGATAGTATGGCGCTGCAGACAGACTTTGTTATACCACTGTTGAGCCAAGCTGGATGATGTTCCCGGATCCGTTCCGATAAGCGTCTAGTCGTGCGGCCAACATAACTGGTCCCACAGGAACAAGTAAATGAATATACACAAAACGAGGCTGCAGAAATAGGCACTTTATCTTTTAGGCGTGGGCACAAAACCGGATTGGACGTGAAGTGGACTCGTAATTTAGCGGCGTAGAATGTTCGGTTGACTGCGCTTGTGAGCCTACGTGTAATAGTTTCGGCTAAAGTATCGCCTTTGAATGGTAATCCGATATGCACAGCTTTCTTTTCTACAGAGTGCAGCCGGTCTTTTACCCCCCGCTGTTGCATGGCCCTATCTATGAACCTTTCCGGGTATCCATTCTGTATGAATATTGCGCGTATGAATGCTAATTCTTGCGCAATTGTGTCCTCCGTGCAAATCCTTAGGGCTCTTCCCGTCAAACAGTTGATCAGATTTCTTTTCGAGGCAAGTGGTACGAAACTATTGAAATGAATATACTGATCAGTCCAAGTATCCTTTCTATGTATCGCCCGCTGAATTGAGCCATCAGCACGGTGACGTAAACGTACATCCAGAAAGCCTAATTGGCTATTCATTTCGGTCTCCAACGAAAATTGTAAATTTTGGTGCGCGGAGTTGAATGTTGCCAATATGTCAGTTGGGTCAACGTTATTATCGAGTACGCAAAGGATGTCGTCAACATACCTCTTATAAAAATTGCATTGGCGAATTGCTGGACTCAACTGTTCATTTTCTAATTTCGCCATGAAAATGTCCGCAAACAGTGGTCCCAGCGGCGATCCCATTGCGACACCGTCCTTTTGTCGATAAATTCCTTCATTGAACTTAAACTGTACGTTGTAAGTGCACAGATAAAGTAATTGTTTGAGTTCGACCGACGGTATCTGAATATCCATGTCACTGTTCTCAATATAATCACACAGATAATCTATGGTTTCCTTTAATGGGACGTTGGTAAACAAGGATGTGACGTCGAGAGAAAACATTGATTGCCCAGTTAGATTGGCATCCTTAATCGCATTCACGAGATCATATGAGTCGCGTAAGCTGTGTGTTGAGAGTTTCCGCCTGACGGGATCTAATATTTGTGACAACCACTTAGCTAGAGGGTGATATGGAGAGTTCCACATGTCCAAAATTGGTCTGAGTGGTACCCCGATTTTGTGAATTTTGGGTAACCCGTACAGTCTCGGAATCGTGGTTCCGATGGGGCGAATTCTTTCAAATGTAGTTGAATCTATAATTCCCCTCTGTTTTAAACATCGTAAGGATTTTGATATAGCTTTCTCGATTTGTGGGGTTTTATCCTTTTCATTCTCCATTTTTCGAAACTTGGTCTGATCATCTAATATGGTGCGTATTTTGTTGATATAATCTGCTTTATTAAGCAACACGATACCCGCACCTTTATCAGGCTTAGAAATTAAAATGTTCTCATTTCTCTTCAAGTTTTCAACCGCTACGAGATGTTCTTTCGTGAGAAATTGTTTAGAGGCTGGACTCGAGCGTAAGTACTGATAACACGAATTCACTAGTGTAGATTTGAGTTGCTCAGCATCTAGAGTCGATGTAGGATCGAGAACCGACAACTGTGCGTACAAATTCTCAAACTGCACCTCTAAATCCAATTGCCTAGTTTTACGCTGTGGACAACAAAACTTAGGGCCTAACGATAGCACTTCGAGTAATACTTTGTCCAGATTCAAAGAAGAAAAATTGTGGACGTACCGTTCTGGATTAATTGGAAACTGCGAAGAGGGCTTCGTTGGATTGATCTGTTTGAGTAATCTGTCCAGCCTCTTTTCACCTTGTTTGGTTGCAATCTGTGCGGCGTAAGCTTCAAAATTAGACCGTTCCTCAGGTGTCAATCGATCGAGAACCCGCGCTGCCTTCGTAAGGTTAATCTCTAATTCATCGAGCAT
Source organism: Paragonimus westermani (assembly GCA_008508345.1). Classification (NCBI taxonomy): domain Eukaryota; kingdom Metazoa; phylum Platyhelminthes; class Trematoda; order Plagiorchiida; family Troglotrematidae; genus Paragonimus; species Paragonimus westermani. The sequence goes on from QNGE01001184.1 coordinate 63,373, forward strand.
GCTGCGCGTTGTGTCTTGTTCGTTAAGTGCTTGGCGTTGCAATGACGTCACCGTTATTGTGATCCGATTTCTACGTAATATACTCCAATAATACTTTGGGTATTCGCAACTGTCCATGCATTTATCAAGGAACTGAATAGTCTCTTTCGCTTCCACCAGTCTTGCGCTAAACTTAATGCACTTATTAAGTTCTCGCAGCGCAATTGGGTCTTTGGCTTGTTTGAATCTCGTGAAAATTCCCAGCGTAGTCATGAAAAACAATGTGTGGCGAACAAGCTCGTTTTCAGTGATTCATCATCAGGCTAAATACATCACATTTATATCACACATTTCACGGGAGAATCGTTAGGGGAGTATACGGGGGGACATGTGGTTAATGAGGTCAATGTTTGATATTATGCTTGACGGATGTGCTGATTTGTGATTTTTAGACAGGGATGAGAAATGGTTTTTTCTCTCGGACGAATACCATCGTTTAAGTTGCTGTAATAGATCACATGACGCCGAATCCACCAAAACTAGCCATAAGCATTGACAACTCTTCCCCAATCTGCTTGTTAAAATACCCCTCGAATGTTTACCAACTTGGGAACCCGGGTGTACCCTACATACACATCTTCTAGTGCCTAGAACTCAAAATATTCGTTTCCCTTGATTGTATTTCCCAAAAGATGATGCTTGAGCTAACGAAAATGAGCGGACGCCAACAAATTGCACTTTCTAGCTTTCCAGTGTATGGCGACACACCGACTGTGCTTTGTATTGGCTCTCATCCTGATACGTAGAAATTTACCAGCCGGTATTTTATTCTGATATGCACGTTTTTATCATTCCGCAATATAATGACCCCAGTTATTGCCTAAGGATGTGTGCACCAATGGTGTGTAATTTTCTCATACGACCGGAGACTGACGCATACGAACTGACGCGGCATCAACTTTATCTTATTTATAGGAGCATGATTGCTGATTCTAACGTATACAAAGCAAAGATACGCGCATGTCTAACAATCGTACAGAATATTTAACATCGATACTGCCGTGGTGTCACTGCTGAGTTATAACTGTTTCTTGGGTGCTGCTTTTGTCTGCGTTGCCATTTCATAATTGTCCATATTCATATAAACTATTCACTTGGGATAGCCATTCTGAACAACAACCAGGTTTTGTAAAACTATTCTTTCTTCACTGGTACTGTCCTCAAATGGGAATTTTCGGATTCCGTTCGTTGGACAGTTGATCAACCTTCTTTTTTATTTTAATAAAACAAAGCCGTGAATGTGTACATATTAGCAGGTGTTTTTTGTTTCCCTTTTCATTATGCTGTTCACTTTAACGATTCGTATGAACAATGAGACGCGTAGACAGCTAAAAATTAGCCGTAAAACGAAACGTGTTTCGAAATCCCTACTAAACTCGATTTTATGTGTCGTGTGTCCTACAGTAAGCAGTTTATGCTGGTGCATATGGTGTGTGCACTCAAATCTCCATCAATTATAGTCTGAGTGTACTCTGTGCGAAATCACATCAAAATACCAAACACTCTCGGACTTCCTCATATTGCTCTAACCATAATTGATGACAAACGTCTCAAACGAGCTTAGCTCTCCTTTACGCGAATGCATTTGAACAAATTCGATCAAGTTGCATACGAATATTTGCATGCTAGTGGCTTTTTTCCAGGTCAAATTGCGATGTTATGCGTATCTGGAGTGTGTGTTTGTACATATTTGTCTGTTTATGTGTGTCAACCGCACAAACAACTGGGTCCAGAAACGACGTTGTTTTCCGCAACTAATATGTCAAAGTGGTATGCGACAATAAACAACCGGTAAACTGACAGAGTTAATTGTCATGTATCTCGTTGATTTAAACATGACACAACAACGCTCAGCTCTAACCATTAGCGATGGTAACCCACTCGGAAACAAGTGGTGCCCTCTTATCGGCATGAAAAACACACCTCACACGGGTTCACTGTTCACCGGGTTATTGATTTCAAGCCCAGCAGCGCTACAATTCAGACGATTGTCGACCAGCTGGCTCACTGTGGCTTTCGTTGGTCAGAGTGCATTTATTTATGACCTCATAAAATATGTTCAACCATGCATAATTGGCGAATGGACAGGAAATAGCAACAACTCTTGGTGTTTAGATAAAATGCAGACTTAAAAAGGAAATCCGGTTGAACATTCTTTCATTCCGATGAACCGTTTAGGGTTAATGAGCTGTTCTACTCTTGGTTTAGAAGAAATACTCAGTCCACACGAACCAGTTGTTTACCTAACTATCCTTAGCTTCACTCAGACTTGTTACACTTTTGCGTACGTGTACGAAACAATTGTCTATTCACCCAGAACGAACGGAAAAATTCGTTGTCATCCTCTGTTATGGCTTACGTGACCTGGTATATGTGGATCACTCATCCAGAAGGTGGCTGTAACCTATTTTGCACTGGCTTTGTGTACTGATTTGCTTACCCCAAGAATCTTGTTACCAAATCCTAACATTTAACGTCTTGGTTGGAACAACTTTGGGGTGGAAACAACACGACGAGCCAGCTACCAAGTGAGCTCACAATGGCCGTGACGTTTGAACAACTTCAGCACTTGCTGGTCCAACGGTAGAACCAGTATGAGTGCTCACAGTAGAAGCTTAGTGAAGCTTGAAAATTCGGAATTTGCCGGCCAACACAAAACCGGTTGAAAATTATTTTTAAAAAAGGAACTTGCTTACAATACTGCATTGGGGTTGACATTCAGGGTGTGGTTCAGAAATTACGAGGAGATTTTTCGCGCCACCGTTGCCAAACAAGATGCTATCTGGAAAATTGGATTGCCACTGTGGAAGCTGAGAGCAGAAGAGTAAAATAAATCTGTCCATTTCATTCTACCCGAGAACCCTCGAGATCTACAGTCTGATAAAGTCATGCAAATTGTGATCAGACTGTTCGACGAGCTGTCTTCACTTTCAATGTCTGAGACTGATGACGAATAATGTCAGTGCCTTTGTAACTTATGCGAAAATTGTAAATCGGAAGTACGAGCATTTCGAGTTTCACCATATGATTGTTAACCACTTCTAATGTCCAACCTTTGTCTCTGGGCTTCATTTACCTCAGGATGCCGTTATCTGGGTGTGTATTTTGAACAGAATCGAGCAGAACTCAGAAATTACTATCCAGATAGTTACAACAGAATATCAACGATCAAGCAATTTTAAACGTGACTCGGTCGTGATCGAACAGCCACTATCCAATAAATTCACCGGACCCATACATCCGGTTGCCTTAATCAGTCCAAGCGAGAGAGGGATGAGAACGGTGGCGGGAGCAGTCACACAAGGCCCCGTACATCTTGCTGACACTGCTTGGAACAGTAGTATTCCTAGCGTTATCCCCACAAGACACACGATTTAAGAAAACGCCGTCGAAGAAGATGTAATGATGGCTGCCTTCGTACTCAAAAGCGATGCAGAACGAAGTACAATGGTCAAAAGGAAGCAAAATCCAACGAACTCACGGTCATGTACCAAGCTGTTATTAACTCAAGACCCAATACATAGCGGTTGATCTGAATGGTGTTTACTTTCGACTTCAGATAGACACTGCGTCGTATATCACAATGATCCGGCGTCAAACCTGAAATTTACTCATCAGACCCTAAGTGAGCGAAACAGAACATTACCTGCAGAAATGCTTTCGGAGCATTTTGCGTGCATCCGGAACGACTGGTTACACAGCCACTTTAGACGATGTTTAGACTAAAAACAGGCACATGCCACTTCATTAAATGTCCCAAACTGGACCTCCTCAGACTGAACTACGTAGGAAAGTTAAAGTCCATGGGCAACTTAATCGCTCGCCCCTACAAGTGGATAAAGCTGCAAGCATCTTCAAGCATAACGACCTCACCAACAATACGCTTACAACTGCTCGACCGGCTTGTGTCAGACTGTGCGGACACCTTTGGACGCCGCACGAAGAGAAAAGCTATTCGTGTAATGATTCGTGATGTCACATTGTGTTACATTCCGTCCTTTGCTGCGTTTTCAACTGTTGTTTTTGTAGTTGACCACCTCTAAGAGGCAAGCTCCGGGGATGGTGTTCTTTGCTAAAGGCTGGGAACGTCACTGAATGTGATACGTCCATAGAAAACAGTGCACCCGCTGTCGAATACAACTATGGAACGACAATACAACCAGAAACATGCAACACGACCCGGAACACTTGAAGTAAGGTAACCGGTTTACGCCAGAACCAACCAGCCTGGGCTCCAGGAGTTATCCGGTGGTGTTTCAACTAGGTTCTCTGTGCGGTACAGGTGGGCCCACCGACCTAGAGACATCACATCAACCAGCCCCGCTCTTGGTCGGGTGGCAGAGATCTTATGATTCAACCGACGACCGACAACTTGAATGTCCTGTTAAATACTGACCCCTTCGACATACCTGCCCCAACGTCCATGTAGACTAACTAATCGTCGGGCGATTCATGTCAATTCAATACAAGTAAAGCCACGGCTGCAATCATACAACTGATGCCTTTTTAAGAAAGAAAATAGGTGTTAAAGATGTCAACCGTTTGATGTGCTACCTCATCTCTGCGTAACACTCTTACTCACTGTGACCACTTCGGCCCTATTCCATGATTAGCCAGCGCGGTAACCATATTCACTCGAGCTTGAATTATCTCGTTCTCACACAATGTGATTGTTATAAGTCGTTCAACCTACCCCCACGCTAACCGAGACAAATGTGCTTCTAGTACTCGGATCCGTCTGAATCAGTATCCACATTTTGACCTACCTAAAAAACAGCTGTTGTGACTCCATCTATACTGGCCTGTAGTTGACTGGTTTGTTCGAACAGTCTCGTCAACAAGTCCTAGTTTTTGGCCTTTTGTGTTGGAATAGCTTTGAAGCAAACACCACACGGCATAGTGTTGTTCAACAAACGTCTCATAGGCAGTGTCCATTTTCATGTATGGCCGGCGCCTGACTGCCAACGTCAATTGACCATTACCATTTGTTGTGTCCAGAGGTATTTATTGTGCATGTCATCTATGCGGACTCAGCATCGTCGTTGACACTAAAGAGCAGCCTAATGATCAACTGGACCACTCTTCAGAATTGTGTTATTGGTGGACAACTGCCCCAATTTCTCTCAGTTCCGTTTTTGAAATCTTTTGACTTTTCTTTCGTGCTTCGTGTTCTTTTTCAATGTTCTACAGCTCATAGTTCACGGATTATGACCTCCGGAGGCAATCGCATCAAAGATTATCCCATCTTGGTCATTTTGATCGCTGGGCTAAGGGCCTGTCCTTAACCTTCATCGAGCACTGAATCGACCAGGTGGTGTAAAGTAAGAGCCTAGAATGGGCGAAACCGATCGACCTTCTCGTTTCAATATTTATTCGACTCCCATCAACGATTCATCCACATTCTACCCCGGTGAGGTCATTATATCCATGTTGCAAACTGATAAGTACCAACCCGCTATATACAAAAAGCACGTTCCAGTCGTGCTGGAAAGCGTCCGAACTGTAGCTCCGTTGCGAATGAACCTCATACTTTTAAAAGGCGGAGTTTGCTTATAATCTAACAAATATCACGAAATACCATTAGTTTCTGTGCGAAAGAAACTGAATACCAGATTATCTAATACACCCACCTTAGGAAAATTTTGCACACTACCCAGTCATTGCCACGGATCGGACGAGAGCGGATCAAAACAACTAGCTGTGGTCTGTGTAGTGCTTGAAAACTACTCACCGACATGAGCAGTCTACTACAATCCAGAGTGTGCGGAAACACTTGGAACGCATTGACCTCTACCTATTCGTAGGTTTTTATTGGAATTCAGTACATTGCTGACTTGTGTAGCAGAAGTTACTCAGTTTACTCGGTATGCATAGATATGCTTAGATGAAAACTCTATCAAAAAGGGTTGTAGAATGGGGTCAGTGTCATGTACGCTGCGTGAAAAAAAATATCCCCAGTGAACGTGTTCAGTTTGAGAGACTTGAAATTTTTAGTAGAAACAGGTTTCCGTGACGTGGACCGCTCATGGGGTCCGCTGTTTAATATTTGATCATTGTGGTGTTGGTATGAACAGTCGTCTCAACTCTTCTCTTTATTATGCACTGTTCCATGCAGTCATGAGTAAGTGTTCTAACTATGATCGGCCTACATTGTTACGATCTTCGTTAATGATGTTGTCTAACTTATGTCGGCTTCGTTCTAACTCACCACAGTAAACGCCGTGCATCTCTTTCCGCCGTCGCCCGATCGCTTCACCCCTATAGGCGCATTTAGTGTGTTGTTGACTTGACTTGGCTTATTCCTCCTGTTTACGGTTGCAAGATGACATGACGGTCATTTCTTCAGTATGCCTCATTAAGAAGCTAGAATTCCAACGTCAACTCGAAGCACGTTAATTATTTTACCACTAGACAGCATGTGTTTCTACAGCTGTCCAGCGTAACAGTGACAATCAGCTCAGCTCACTCGATCGGTCGCAAAGTGCACGTTTGATATGGTGAGCTGTCATGAAGGCCGACGACTCAGTGCTAAACACTGAAGGTCATAAAGTACATACACATTAGCGACGACCTGCAATCTATCACAAAAGTGCAAATATGGCGCCATACGACAACAACTTATGGTCGAAAAAACGGTCATGTTAGCAATGCACAGAAGTAGCCACTTTCGTGGGGCAGTTTTTGACTATGAAAAGTTTGTGGGGAACCTGTTCTCCACTTTTAAAACCAAGGATACGTTTTTGATCGGGTAGATTTTGTGAACAGTTAAATTTACATAGTCTTGGTGTTGATCGTAAGTCGGCTCGGTTTTTTGAAATATTAATTCTCATAATGTGAAAGAGAAAGGTAGGTTAGTAAACCGTGAACGACAGCTCTTTATCGTTCGTGTACGAAAGCTTTGTAGCAAAGCTGACTTGCTCTCTGAAGTCACCCCTTTGGTCATTAAACCGATTTTCTTTTCTAAAGTTTTCGCATAACAGTATGTTGGTAGAGCTTCAGTGCCAAGCCCTATCGACACTGCTGATAATCACAACGATGGTGTGTGAATCATCGCAGAAGATGGCTGCTTCCTTCGTTTCGTGGGCCAGTGTGCATTAGTCTCCTGCACGTGTACTGAGTTATCAAAACAGTTTGCATGGCGGTTTTTGAAACGAATGTTTTTCGGATGTTTTGGCGTTAATGGTTAATCTGACTGACAAATAAAGTAGGCAATGATTAGTTAAGTTAGTTATAATTTTGCTGGACTTCTACAAGGACACACCATGCCGTGTGATAAAATGAAGTAACGTATTCCGAGTGAGCGGATCAAAATGTTGAACTGGTAGCTTTTTAAAGATTTCTCGAACCATACTATGAAAATGTCTACCACGTGATCCTGCAGCGGCAGAATTGAGACGTAAGAAAAATTAGGCGATGGTTCGGACACACGGTATGATCGCGATTCTAAATCGAGCAATCTATAGCCCAAAAAATGAATCGTGGCTACAGTCTGCAAGATTGTGACTCTCGTATTATCAAGTGTTTAACTCTATTCATATATCTGTGGCAATGTGATCAAGCAGTACGTGAACGTTAGATCACTCGTTTCTATTCACATATGAAAAAGTAGCAACTTTTCTTGAAAAAGAAAGTGTGCCTTTCCGAATGCGTTCCCCTGCTGTCTTTGTCCCTGTCTCTTCTGGAAATTGAAATTCCTATATTAAAATCCTGTAGAGTGTATGTGGAAGTCTGTGGTTGTCCAGTTGTCCGCGTCTCTTTTCCGTCCAAGTTGATATGACGTAAAACTAATCATGGCGACAGCTCTAGAGTCAGGTTAATCGTGAGCTGCTGAAATGGTGGTCATGCGTACACTGTACCATCGTTGGTTATTTATTTTTGGCTGTCATCAACTCTGGTTGATTGTTTCTCTGTTTTAGAGTGTATCCGGTACACTGAAACACAGTTGATAAACCCGTTTTGTGCCTGCCCAGCATCCGTGCTACATAGCGGTTCTAAGGGAGAACGCTTTTACTAGTTAAACTCGGTTGTGAACCCAGGCTACAGATTCCAGTCTGTTTACTCAAATGTACCACTAAGCAGTTGACTCAGTGAAATAGGGAAACGGGTAATCCGTAACAGTGTTGTCATGCTTACAGTAATGCCAGAGAGGACACAGTTGAGTGGCCTTCTTTGTAGGTTTCTCAGTTAGTATACCCGTTTGAATTACCAGTGTAGCCTTTAAACAATGGAACATTTCTAGCGAGGACCCTCATTGGTCCCAACCGTACCAGTCACTCCATGTGTAGCAAAAAGTAGCCTGATAAAACACGAATTTTATCGTCCGACTCACTTCACCACACCTCACGCGCGCCTGCGTTTATGAACCGGAATTCCAGTCTTCAACGCAGCGGGATTCCCATTTATACGTCATGTGCACTTCTGCTTGGTTTTCTGCGTGCGGCTGACACTTTCTGTCGTGGGCTTTTTGCTTGCCAGTTTTCACCCGTTTATCAAATTTTGCTGAGTGGTAGCTTTTCCAGTCGCCCGTGTTGTCTGCAATTATTGGCCTCAGCCATATCTCATCACCGTGTTGAGGTATTCCACTGAATGTTGGAATAATCGCACCTCCGATTTGGTCATACATCACACATACGCCCGTCTACGTGAACAGATCTATAATCGGATAGCCCACTTGAGGGTTTAACCACTGCACACGTCAATGACCGCGTGGGCACTATTTTGAAAATGGAATACGAGTGTAATGTTCCAAAGGTCTCCCGCGGGTGAATACAGTCCTACATGAAAAGGATGGGTTTTTCACCTACTTATGCCTGGTTTGTAACCGTCAATTCTCGACTGTGATACCGAATATGGTTGAGAGCCATTGTGATGAAAGCTGTGGGACAGGGAGAACTGTTTGTTCTAACGGTCATTCTGTTATAATGAACAACTTTGAAAGACGCTCTCTGAATTCAAGTAACAATTCGGAACTAGTGGTACACCTTGTTATGACATTTTCGTTATGATAGCGTTCGTCATAGCAGCAATCTACTATGCAATAGACCTTCACTTCTGTTTGTTCAGAGTAGTGTACTGTTCATACCTACCAACAGTATGATCAAAGAATGGTCAAACAGTGATTTGGACTACTTGTTCAACCTATTCTTAAATGCCCACGGCCGAAATACCTTAGACGCTTCTGCACCAAAATATTCTCTCACTAATTCCATCTGTTAAAAAAATCAACAATGGTGCAGCCGCCAAACGTTGAAGGTAGGAGAAAATATGTAGATTTGAGGATTTTCGGTGACAAACGTCCTACGTAAGCGTTAGACAATTACCATACCAAGACCATGTTGAAATATATGAAACTGTGGATACAAATTTCTCGCATGGTCTTCAACCACTGCTACAACCGTCAATCTGCTGCACCTGTTTCTGCGCAGGTAAACAACGGCATGACAACACTATTTTGTGGCTTACTTTAGAGCCACCGAAAACGACTACATGAATAACTTGAAGACTAAATTACCTCAAAAACAGCGGGAAGTTAATGTAAACAGGCTATCAGACTTAACAGACCAAAGTCTCATTAACCTCCTGTACACGTGGAAGTGATAGCATCAGATGCTTATCAACGTTAACTCTTGGTTCAATGAGCAGGTGACGAAATGAGTGGAACAAACTATGGTTTATTTATATCAAAGTACGCACATCTGTAATCGAGCCCGAAAGAAATCTTTTCATCGACTGCGAGCAGTCGGATCCACTGAATAACATGACATGTTGTCCATATTGAGGCATTTATGTGTTTAGCACTTTGTTCCGTCTTCTGCTAAGAGCATCACTGGATGCTACGCTATTATGTGTTCGAAACCCAAACTTCTTCCCAGTCAAAAGCCTAGGCAAACGTTCTTTTTAACACTCGCAGGCATGCACCGGGGTTACATTAGTGTGGTACCGCACTTTACTGTAAGCTATCAGCAAATGCCATTGGAACACTGCGATGTTGTTTTGGTGACCAATTATCACTTCTTTAAGTTGTCCGGTAGTGTTCGCAGATCAGGTTTTGAAAATAATTGTCATCTTCGAAAACAGACCATTTATCCTTATTTTTGCCAGGTACGTATGCACACCAGTTCTACTAAGCTCATCTTGAGCTTCATACTTGGAGAGGAGATGGAAGTGTACGGCACATAACTTCGACTTATCCACTGCAATTCTCCAGTTGCTGCCGACCCAGCTAGCACAGAAAGGGGTAAACGTGAGTTACATACAGTACGTCAAACCATCCACCAGTTGACATTTAGCCTCGAAGTTCGTTTTCTCTAGCTTGAGCCACATGGGAAAACCACGGTCGAACATAAGCTGCATTTGCGATGTGGAATACGCATGAACGCTCTGTCCCAGGGTCAAATCACGCAACATTCGCGTGTGCCCAAAATGATCACGTGTTTCAACACAGCAGGCATATACTGAATGGCGGCTATGAAGTTGACGGTGAGTTATTCGGTTTAATCTGCCCTACGGATGCACTGCTTCACTCAGTTGTCCATGTCAACATGGACCAGCCATCGACCAGCCATTTCAAATCACGCGCGATGAAATTAGTCAAAATGACTGTTCGATTGTCCTATGGGTAAGTTGGTATATCGTGCTGACTAACCGACCAAAGCCGATTTGGGAGATAAGGTTGGCCTCGGAAAGGGTCACTAATGTTATGTCCTAAATGACCACACAAAGAAGGTTATGCACGCTTAAAAAGCAAATTTGGCCAGTCTAATGTAAATGTGATCTGCACAAGCAAACGACAAGCGATCTTGATAAATGTTCACATTTAAGTTCGAGGGTCAGGTGTATCAGTTCATAGTGAGTGGTTGTCTGGCTTACGGTTGTCCAACGTGGGGGCCCAAGGTCAAGGGTAAAAACCGTAAATGTTTTCTCATTGATGTGTTGCGTCCATTTGTGTGCATAGGCTGACAGTGGTGTTTAAACGACGAGGGGACGAAGTAGCTGAGGCAGTTTCAAAATAAGTGGACAAATTCACTTACTCAAACCTCAACGGTGGATGGATTTTGACGGTTGGGCCTAGGTGTCAATAATGTCAACCCGCCGGTTATCACATCATGTACCCTTTGCCTAACCTTGAATCACGGATGAATGATGCACTCGATGATTTTTGTAGAGAAAATCAGAGGTACTCGCCATACTACTAAGGGAACTGTTGGCCGCTTCTATTCCCTGCGGCCCAATTCTCATGACTCACTTAGTCTCTGGTGAGGTACATCAAAGGAAGTTACACCCAGTTCGCTGCAACAGAAGGGATGTTGCAACTTACCAAATCTTAAGAGGATACTGTCTTATAAATTTCGCTTTATCTTTAAACAACACAGGTTTCAAGTTGAGCGCTGTTCACACTCAATCGCAGCCGACGCACTTAGACGAACTCTACAGCCAACCTCTTTCAAAAAAGCCCTTGTTAGAACTCGCCAGTAGTGCATACCATCACCACGGCCGGGATTAAAACTCCAACCACGCTTTCAGGAGGAAACTATGTCAACCACTGCGTCATTGACTTCACATAAGGCACTTCTGAATTATCATATCCGACCGCACACCCGCAGAGACTGCTTGTATGTGTTGGTATGTTGTTGCCAGGGTGCAAATGCTCTAACTTTGACTGCTCTACCGTAAGCTTCAGGGGCTCAAATCATTAAATTCCCATCTCCTCACCTCCCCTACTGTTAGAAGTTCAGTTCAGTCTATCCTGTGTACATTTTATATCAGATTGTATAGCAGTAAGCCATAAGGACAGACTGCTGTGAATCCCACGTTAGTTATGACCTCCACGATTGAATTTAAGCTAGACTAATCTAGCAGTCATTTTGCTCAGTTGAATTTTAAAGTTTTCGCCTTTCCATATGGCTGTTGAAACCTCAACTTTTGATTATTGTTCCTGGTAACTCAATATGAAGCTAACATAAGCTCAACAGAATTACTCAACATGTGACCTACTGTGGCTTTTTTAACGACTCGAACATCATTATGGGCATCTGAATTTGTGAATTCCTCATTGAGGCTGAAGACAGTTTGGATTGCGGTATGCTTTCAGGCTTCGTGATTTTTTTTTTCTTAGCTGGATCATCGTTGTAGTGACAAATTTGAGAATAACTTGTTCCTAAGTCTATTACACGTTACGGGAACTTTGATCTACCAAAATCGCCAGCTTGTTTACAATACTTTTCACTACTGGTTTATAAGAAATAATTTGTTTTCTTTTACACAAACACACAAATCCACCACCACCCGGGTGGACAGTCATCCACAGTTCTCATGATTATCGTCATTACGTATAACCATGTTTTTGTTTAATATATAAACCTGATGAATCTCCTGTAATTGTATATGTCTGAAGAGAATTACCGAAAACAGTTGGTTGCAACATTGACTTCTTATGTATTTGTATAGTCACTTCTTATTGCAGCAAATTTGACTGTTGTCCCTTTGAGGTTTACATGCTCGAATGCATGTGCATCAGATTGGAGTGCGTTTGGTTGAGTGAAAACTCCATACGGAGGAAATTATATCCACAGATTCACACATTTCAGTGCGATCGTAAAGGGTAACCGTTGTGTCGACCGTTCAAATGTACCCATAGGTTCCAGTGCGGCGGTAATGCTATGGCGAGTTCCCCATGTCTTAGGTTAGTCGTAGGGACGCGCCATTCTTAGATATTTTGGGCAAGCTATAGAATCTTGGTGCAGATGGGTTTGTTTGCTACAGCCGCTCGAATGGTGACTTAAATCCATTCATTTCGCTTAATATTTCTCATAGATTTGAAGATACCCCTCTAAACTACGAATGTCTTATCTTTCCCATCACCCACTCTTCGAAGTGTGGCATAATCCGTTGACCCATTGTAGAGATGACGTACCCACTTATTCAAGCATTGAGGTAATGGTTAACTGAACCATCAGAACCACTTCGCAACCAGGTAGTTCCACACAACTTCAGGGTCTTTTTCAGTGCATTGAATCTGTTGGACCTAAGAGACTGCTATCAATGGACTTGTGCTCATTGTTTACGAACGTGCCACTCGAAAAAAACTTAATTTTATGCCTAATTGCACCCACTTGAATGATACGAAGGTTGAAGTGCCAGACGTGCACCTTGATGAGGTCCTGTTAGCATGTACGTAGGACACCCAGTTTAAGTTTTGTGGACATATCTAACGCCTGAAGGATGAGGTCACGGTGGACTCGCCGCTAGGTTCACTGTTGGCTGCCACCTTCGTGGGGATGACCGAATAAACAACGCTGGAAAGACTGATTAAACAGTGTGTACTCTACGAACGGTATCGTCGATGTATCATTGATGACGGTATTGACATTTACTTAGCTCATAAGTGATTCAAGTTCGCTATGGAGGTAGAAGAGGATGGAAGACTAACTTTTCTTGGTGTTGTAGTATTGGAGCGTCCGAATGGATGGATCCAACAAGGCATACATGGGAAATAAACGTGGAATGGTTACCATACTTATTTCCGCCGCTGTTTCCCAATGAAGTCGAAAGGATACTTGATACTACGTACAGTAAACCAAGGCTACGACGTGTTAGACAAAAGTTTAGAATTTTATTTGAAAAGTTTCGTTCTGATGAGTATCGTGATAAGCTTCTGGTTTGTAAAATAAAATGACTGGAGCAACATGACCGTTATTCATCTATCAGGCTTGACGGGGTTTGTGTTGGCCTCCCCTACAAAGACAAAATGGCGAGTACATCACTGACCAGAAGCATCACATCGGCCTTGAGGATAAATCTCCATGCTGCACAGCCATGACTATCGTTCACCTCTAGGCTAATTGTACGCTTTCACCTCAACGACTCGGTGCCTAGTAGGGCCACTTTATTTTGTACTTTTCAAGTTGAACATCACCCAGATTTGATCGTAGCTTTCACATTCAGATGGACTTTACAGCCAGCCTCTTTCGAAAAGAAGCATTAAGCTCAAGTTTCGCTCTCATCAGAGCTCATCAGTAGTGCATATTCTTGCCACGGCCTGGATTTGAACTCCGGCCATTCCAATCATGAGGCAACCATGTTAACCACTGCACCATTGACCTCACATTAGGCACGACTGAATTATCAAATCTGAACGCTCAACCACTCCCGCTTGTGAGCAATGATCAGGTTGCCCGATCGTCTCGAGAGGAGATACAGCAACTGTCCTGTTAACTCCAATCGATAAACCCGCGATTAGGACTTCCGAGACAGGTCGAGATCACTGAACTCATTATACCTGCAAGTCGATATTTATACTTACTTTCTTATTCTTGTGTAGCAAGTTACGTCAGTTGCACAACTAGACACTTGTCGGAGAAAATACGCCAACATCATCTTGCTTGGTTGACGTCCGGACAGCAGCGAAAGATCTCTAACAATATTTTAACCCACCTAATTGACCCGGACCACAGGGTCATTGTGGATATCATATTTAAGCTGACCAACCTCGTCATCGTGTTCATATCAGAAGTTTGAACTGCTAAATAGTGCCCACTGTAAGACCTATGGGAATCCGCTGTGAAACCTCAATCTGTGCACACAGAAGTCTTGCTCAAAAACCTAAGTTACAATGGCTTACCGTTGTTGGGACAAGTAATGTGACACCACAGCCCATAATCTCGAAGTAACACTAGGTTCACACTGTATTAAGATCTACACAATGTTGGGTTGACAAATAATTTTATAATTATTGTGTTGCATTTGGCTTGGAGATAACATGAAAAACGAGCTAGTTTGACACATTTTAGTTTCCGGTTTAATCGCCTTATCTTTATCTGTGATGTTCATGCCATCAGAAACTTCATGAACTTCACACATTTTTTCGTCGTAGGGGATGTATCCCTTACTTTTCATGTTCTTCGTTTGGAAGCCACATCACAATTTCTTTTTTCGATAAACACTTCACTTGAAAGTTTATGTGATTTAGAATGGCTCGAGATATTCCGGTCATAGAAAGAATCAAAAATGTAATCAGAAGTGATTGCTTGACTATTCCCGGAGATTTATTTCCAGTCCACCTTATGTTGAAGCAACTCTTACTGACGAGTGGGGTAGATTTTTTGCTCAGAAGATATTTCAATCTCGTACGTTATCACTTTCATTCATTCGTCAGGTGTCCCCCTTTTATTCCCCTCACAACATGTTGCGTTGCTTGTTTGCGACTAAGAGTGCGCTTAGACAAATATAGTAGTCTTTGATATTGTGACTAAAAGATGTACACAAAGCCAGTTTCATCGAGAAATCCTTATTGTTTGTATCACTTTACTGTGAATGACAATCCGCTGGGTGGACTTTCTGAGTAAAGCAATTTGATGATTATGATGAGTATCTTTTACTTAGTCTTCTAATCACGTTACCGTATACTTTCATGTAGTGTGTACCTTGTCAGGTCACCGTGAACGTCGGACAGGGATGCAACCAGTTAAACTCACCGTTAATTTTATAACTTGTTAAATGATTCCACCAAACCGTATACAATCAATTACTGCGCCTGTCCCTGGTAATATACACTGGATTTTCGTTGAATCACTGTTCCATTCATATACTTCTTCATTCACGTAATCTTCTGGTGCTTGTTTACTTCAGCATACATTTGAGCCAGTTGTATCATTGATTTTTGAACTGGCAATCCAGTGATGGTAACATCCTTACTCTGGGCCCTAGATATTCTCGATCAATTTGAACGAGTGTTGTACTACTGAGCATTTTGGAAAAACTGCTCGCTGCTACTTAAGCCATAGCTAATGTTATTTCACTAAGCGATTCCCAGCGCCAAACTTGAGTTAGCAGACATATCTGGAGCGTTTAAAATGTGTGTTAGCGTTTCAGCTGGTGTTGGTTTGATCGTGTGTTAGCAGCGGTACTTCCTTCCCACTCTAATCGTGAAGCTTTCTCAACAAACTGATTGGTTGACCTAAAAATGAAACTTAATGGTTATCAAATGATTTTCTCGATCACACCCACGTTTCACAATGCTGTGGTTAGTCCTCGATTCAATCTCCGGATAAAGGAAAATGTGAGATCACATTTTTACACCCTGTTGCTAACGCGCAATTACATGGACTGTGTGCACGGTTCGCCGTAATTGTGAGCTATGCATGGTTGTATGACAGTTGGACATCCCCATGGACCATTGAACTGGCCACGAGGAGGCGCTTAGAATAAATTTCTCTGCCTTAATTTCTTCACCTGAAAATCGAGTCCTGAATCCAGATGGCTGTTGATTTAATCTTAGCTGATCGAAACTGTTCCCATACAGGTAAAATAAATCATTTGGTAGCTCTGCTGTCTAAACATATATACGCTTCTGCCAATTCCATACAGAGAATGCCAGGTTTCTACTGTTAAGAGTAAACAAGTCCATCGGCATTATTAAAAGTTGCTCACGACGCTTATTAGTTTTCGCTTTATAGCCGTCAATTTAGGCGACATCTGGACCGATAAAGGTGGACTGATTGACACTGGTGTATACCAGTGCTGTATCCCACATAACCTCGTTCGTACACAAGCCTACAGTTTTATTGATTTGGATTTTGTGTTCATACCTGTGTCTTCCTATCACATAGTGGGGAAAAACGACACCTTCGGAACCGCAAAACACCACCAGTATTGCGTATGTATTGATTAACTGTCTACTTGAGTGGCTTCACACAATGTTCTAGACTGACAGAATATTGGGTCATGAGAGTTTAATAACTAAAATTGTAGCAGTAACCGCCCACATGCTGCGAAACGCAAACGAGTTGAACCTACAGTTTTAATTACATGCTATCGTGATGCGTTTGAAATGTCTGAACAGCGTTTTTGTGACCACATAATGCACGAACAAATCTGTGAGGTCCAAACTGAGTTATGAACGCAATCTTGGCAGTGTCCTCGTAAGAGATAGAACTTTGGTTGTAAGCTCTAAGTTTATTTTTAGGAAAATCTCCCTTCCGGAAAATCCGATATCAAGGTCGTGAATATATGGGACTAAGTATTTTTCTGGGTCATTTGCGTTCTTCAACTCTCGGTTATTTCCACATGGTTGCCAGTCACCTGAAGTCATTTCGTACACCCTTTGGAATGGCCAGCACGAAGGGGGCTGTTGGATGGTTGTGGAATGTCCAAGAACAGCATACGCCTAACTTCTGTTTTAACGATCTTAAACTTTGCATGGAAGCAACCACTGATAGATCTTTCCATTGGTAAGTTGCAAGTCTTTGTGTTTCTGTTTCGACGATGAAACGCGTCGCATTCAGAGGGTGCGGAAATTCATTTAGCAGGGCCATAAACTCACTGAAATTTGATCAGTCCAATCTAAACTTAGCCGATTGAATTGGTTTTGGTGAAAATAAGTTGTCAGTGTGGAACGTTTCCCGCTGTTGTGGGTCAACTACTAAACCAAACTTAATGAACTAAGTACAAATAATGAGGTCTGATAATGAAAACCGCGTGAATGTCGTCTCTCGGATGTCACCCTTCTTCCCTTTTCAACTCGTCCGTTTGTCTGCAAGGTTTAAGCATCTCGATGTTGCACGTACTAATTTAAACAGACTGTTAGAAACTTTATCCAATTCCTGTCCTCTTTTTTACTTATAAACGGAGGCTTGTCTTCCCACATTTGTTCAATTGGTAAGTCTCATTGTCAGTCACCGATGTATTACCGTCGATGTATGTGTGCATTATTGACAGCTGTTGACCAATAAGCATGTGGCGTTCCCATAGGCTTTGGCCTATTCATTTATTTATTCTCGAAAACTCAATCATTCAAGTTCTATCGCCAAACCTAATATTCTGTATAATTTTACCTGCTGGCTAAAATGTCTGTAATCTAATTATTTCTGTCGTGTCTGCTACAGATTGCACATCATATAGTTTGCCACTGAAAATGCATATTCTCGGTCGTACATTGAATTTCTGATGTAAAATTCATTCGATGATTTTCTAGCCTGATTGGTGTGATTTAGAGACCCGAGCTGAACGTACATTTGCTTCCCGCAATCATTCTGCGCTCAGTGATACATACAGATCTTCGAAACAATAAGTGGAGGTTGGAATGGTTTTCCTTCTGTCTACTCCCTGAACTTCTATTAATTTCTGGTCTTGTGTGGCTTTATCGCTGTTCACGATCATGTTAAAACTTTCCAACATTCACGCTTCCTCTCGAGTACTCTGGTGTATAGTTAGCGCTCAACTCTACGAATATCCCATAAGTCCTTTCAAAGAGGTTTTGTTACGAGTGCGCTTTGTTTGTTATTTACACCGTTACTCGTGATCGTGGAAGTTGATACTGTGCCTTACAATACTTCAAGGTAACTTGACTATACTAACACTTGACACCATTCAAAAGAGCATCGGAATTAGTGTTATTTCGATAGCCAATGGTTTAGACGAAGTGACAAGAAATCATTGCGACTCATTTCGAACTACTTTCTCGCCGTGCCAACGAATAAACGGCTCCAACATCGGTAGTCAAAATGTCTTTCCGAACATGGACCAGGGACACAGAAATAAAATAGAATTAACCTGTCTAGCTGGTTTTTTAATAAGGAGTCTTTCCAAGAAAATAAAAACTACCACCACGTTCTGCAAATTGTCGACCGCTTTTCGTGGATAACCAGGATACTTCAATATGTTCACCTGTTTCACTCCTGGATTCGCGATTAATGGTGAAACATCCACTGCACAAAACGACACGTCTCAAGTGAATATGGGGCAAAGATTTGAGTAGATTCGCTGGATTTTCGCTAGAGATTGTAGTCATTCGAATAGACTCATCTGAATCTTCTATGAGAGTATTATTAGTAGTCAACGATATTGTGTTCTCTTCAGGAATCTTGACAGCAACCATACATTTCCGCTTATCTGTTCCGCATGCAAATTTCTGTTCGCTTACAACTACAGATGAATTGATACGAATTCAGTGGTACCACCCTCATACGCGTAATGTGTGTTGCAAACAGCGGATACTTGTACCACCTAACGGCTTAATTATTGCTTTCAAGGTTGTTACGCTTGTGTCTCAGTGAGCTTTTTTATTAGAAGAATTTCAACACACTTCTGAGTTCTGTCAAGTTAGCATTAACCCTTGCCGTACGTTTATCAATTTCCCCCGATGTCTAGAACTAAATTTTCTTGGAGACCTCAGTTTGGTGATAACTACATCTGCTAATTTGGACTACAATGCAGCTGCACTGTGAATGAGCCGGCGAAATTTGCGGTGGTGAACCAAACCAACTTATGTTTGCATTACCCCTTTCAAGAAACCGAGAAAATTCCAACCGTAGAAAGACCACTCCCGGTTAGCTTATCGAGTATTCTGGATGTTAGATGAGACCCAACTGTGAAAAGTTCGGGCTTCGGCTAGATTCGAACCAGCGACAGACAGCATTCCTCAACGCGGCAAACGCTCTACCAGCTGAGCTACGAAGCCACACCAGGAGCTCGGAAATTTCACATTTGGACTCTGTTACCCACCCGTCCAACTCTCTCATATGGAATCCACCAAATGATTCAGGGTATCGACTGCCCCGGCAGGATTTCTCAAACAGTTCACGCTGGAATTCACTAACGCCATTGCTGAGCATAGAAATTGTAATACTAATGATTAGTAGTATTCTGGATGTGTTGGACATGTATGCGCCAATTGAAAAGGGATCGGCTTCAACTTTGATCGATTCCCATTTGGTGAGATAGTTCAGACGTGAATGAAAACATGTTACAGTGAACCTGAAAACGTTTATTAATACATATGCGCTATTTTCTGGGTCAGAAGCAGGCGGTTCGCATTACGTCACCGTTTCATCGGGCTTGAGACAACGCATCAGTAACAACGGTGATTGCGAACCACATGCATATGGGTTAAATCTATGGATACCTTACGTATTCCTGATGTCAGGGTTTAGAATGACCGATGGTATTCAATCGGGGTATGTTACTAATTAGTGTGTCGCGTAGCTGCACATACCTTGTATTATGTAAAGTGTGGAGTATACGCTTTCTGGTAGTTATCAGCACGTGGTTTGATACCCAGAGTAGTTCTAGTATTCTTTACATCTCATATCCGAATCCGAATTCCTAGATCTCGAAATCTTCAGTTTGCTCATCATCCTGCGATGGAAGGCGATAAAACGGCATCAGGTCTAAAATCTCCTTTTCACCATGAGCTATGGTTATCTTCATCGGATGAATCAAATGGAGAGTAAAACTGGAAGGAGGGTAAATGTCAAAAGTCACCCAAAAACCGTCAACATATTGACCGTATTTCAAAACAATCGATTTGAGGGGTGGAAAATCAATAAGCGAGTTAGGATAAGACATTATCCTAACTCGCTTATTGATTTCCCACCCCTCAAATCGATTGTTTTTAAAAAAGCCCACCCATGTCATTGTAAGTTTGGTACTGATGAGTCAATACGAAATGCTTGCATCTACCAGTTTTCATGTTCTATCTGCTTTGTTCAAACTGCTCGAGGGAACCAATTGTTTCACATATTGACCGTAACAAAATACGCAAACACCAGCACTTCCACGCATGCTTAGCACTGTACCGAAGATACACAATTTAATCGTGCACCAATGAGTCTCAAACTATGCAGACATTCGGTGAGTGCAGCTATCACATACGAATGCACACTCCGTTTTTTGCCTAAAAAGTAAAACACGTTTTCTAACTACAACAACTGCAAAAATCAACCCCAACTGATTGGTAAGTTGTTTTTATGTTTGCCTTTGAAGTTTTATATGCCTTTTGTATCGGTATTCGAAAGCAATTGATCAGTGTATGATGTTGGTTAGAATGAGCACCTCACTTTAAGTCTTGGTTTGGTACAGTTACGACGGCACTGTCCCATTCCGATTCAGTACACGTAAAAGAAATGTTAGCGAGATCCGTGCTGTTCTCACGTCTGTCCAAACTGACTGACCGATGCTTCTTGCCGCTATTCCCTTTTTGTTGAGCCGTATGAACTCATACTCTCACGATTAATCATTTCTCATTCCAATTTCTGGTGCCAAATCGAAGTGAAAATAGGACGGAAGGATCGATAAATTTATAAAGAAGAATTTCATGAATTTTATGTGCTATCTCGTAATATTTCACTGCTTGCAGCAGTCCTTCGGCACGCCACCTAGTTGACTAAGGAGACTGGTATTTTGCTCCACTTCTGTGTGGCAACGACTTTTAGACCTAGAAACTTGGGTAGCAGTTTGCGCTATCCAGTAGGGTTATGATTTGTTATCCATGCCCGCCATACTTAGGTTCTTTTCGCAGCAGTATCTTTGAAGACATTGATAGTCACCACCCCATGTCTGTTGTCGTTTTTTTGCCCAGAAATTTCTCTTCTGACAATCGGCAACAAACAACTTTCCTGTCGTACATCTTTGTGCTCAGCAATAGGAGTTCGTTTTTGAATTCCACGGTTAGAATCATACGTCTCTGAATTAGTTTATCACATTAATCGAAGCCAAAGGACATCTGGGCATAACTGTTACCACAATCGGCATGTTGTGCATCATTCTTGGTTTCATCCACATACTACGTATCCAGTGCAAGCCCAAAAGACCAATGAGTGAAGGTTTTTGCAATCCGTTTGATCAGTGCCAGTTAGTCAGACAGTAAGGTATTGTTTATGTCCAGCCTTTATCTTTCGGAATCAAAAACCAGAAAAACTCAGATAGCAAGAAAAATACTAAAAATATGACAAGAAGTGGCGCAGTATGTAAGTGAGTATTATTGCATTCTAGATAGACTTGGGAAGAAAAACAAACACCAAGATTCATACTGCGGACGGAACCAAATCTTCGTCACACAAAACCTCTAAGCAAAGCTGAAAAGGAAAGATATGGAAGGAGATCACCACTACTCAGGTTTCTGAAAACTAGAGTGGGGGAATTTATTAAGCGGCTGGAGTTGCTAATTGATATGAACGGAGAAACACACGATTGGCACGGTTTACTTGCACCTTACATAATCTCCGTCTCTTCGTTGACGTTGTGCTATGAGCACGCTGATGATCCACCGATCCGAGACGGCCGGCACATTCGTCTCAGCGCCATATGTTCATGTTATCACGATCTGCGGCAACTACAGTTGATTTGCTTATCGTGCGCTTGAATTCACGATCACACGTTCTAGGATGCTCGTCCGGATTGCATACTTCCAGGGGTCTGATTTGTGGCTGCGTCTTCCTAGTGTAGCGAGTAGTGCAGTAAAACGAAATTCCTACCATCTAATTCGCAGGTTCCTACACCACCCGCTCACGTTTATGAACCAGAATTCCAGTGCACAACGTGGTGGGGTTTCCATTTAAACGTCGTGTTCACTTCTGCCTGATTCCGTGCTGACACTGTTCATCACGAATTTCCGTCTGCTATTACCCACCGGCTAGCCCGATTCAGTTAACTGATGACTCGTTCCGTCACTCGTGTATTCCGCCATCCATCCAATTATGGGCTTTGACCGTACCTCACCACCGCATCGAGATATTCCACTGACTGTTACAATAATTGCGTCCCCTGTTTCGTCATTCATCACACTATGAACTGAAATCAATATTATAACGCGAAAGACTTACTTGGATAACATTCTGGTAACGCAGCCTCTGACCATCAGGATTTCACCCGCTACTTCCAGTTGCCCGTACGGCAGCTTCTTCAGAATCCTTTCGTCAGCTGTCTATCGAACTTACTCCAACTAACAAGGCCAATTAAGCGTCAGAATGGTTTTTATCTCATCCGTGCTGTTCTCCAGAGTACCATAATAATCGGTCCCCTGTCCGAATAACCAGGATATGCCCTAGGTGTTGTGAATGAAATCGGCTGGGATTTTGCATATTCCATTGATCCAGTGCTCAAATTTCACTGTGGTCAACAGCATAGGGGGCACCATTGCGCGACACACAACCAACTTCTTTTTCATATTCTGTCGATGGTTTCCTCGAACACGTCTTCCAAGACGTTCGAAAGCAGCACGATCCCTCGCCACACGAGCTTATAGCTCGCGATCGACGGCAGATCTGTCGACAGATTACCATTCAAGTGGAAGTTCGTGCACATACCTGCAGTGTCTTCGTTGATGCGGATTCAAGGTATAAGCACGGTGCCTTCGACTGGGGAAGCTGGAGGGAAGATAATTTCTTACCAATGTAAATACTCAAACCAAATTTGTCTTTTACGGTCACAGAAGCCGTGGTCATTGTCATCTACAAGCAATAGTATTTGGATTTTCGAGTATCAGAAAGTCGCGTATTCTTTGGGCGATCATCTGGGCGGTATCTTATTTGGAAGTTGTCTTTCGAGTTTTGAAGAGCGATTGCTACCGTTGCAGTCAACCGTAGACTAAATGAGGTTGTGGCTCAGTCCACCGTGCCACTCATGAGCGACAATTTCGAACATGTCAGGGGTCGATTCACAGGATCGCAACTTCGCTTTCACACGCGCACGCAACGTTTTAATCAAATGGACGGACCAACCTGGGCATCCAAACCTCCAAGCGTCATCCATAACGCCTCGCCTCACGGAATTAAACGCTTTGGTTAAATCCACAAAAGGAGTATGCAGCGGCTGGTTGTGTTCACTGCTTGTCTCCCGGATCTGCTGGGCAGCAAATGTAATATCAATCATAGTGTAACTCACCCAAAACTCACATTGCTTCTCCATAACACTCGTCCTTAAGATCTTCGTAGTAAACCGACTAAATGGGATGCTTTCTAGTACTCTTCCAGCCTAACTCAAAAGACTAATTACCTGTGCTCTGTTTGTTCCCCTCACCCTCAAGTAAAGGTATGCTGAGAGTACCTTCGATCATTTGCGGAACTGCATCCGTTTTCTGCATAAGACGAACCAACTGACGCACAATGTCAGTCCCATAATTTGTCTCCGACCAAAGTTACCGCAAATTGCGTAGACTAATCCGTTGTTTTGCCTGAGTGAAATGCAACTTTTGGTGCGGACAAGGCCTGACAGCAAAACGATTTAATATATCATATAATGAGATTAATCAAAAGTGAATGCCACACAACTATGAGACCACCTAGTATGAAGGCGTCTCCTCGTATTTAGACCTGAAACTTGATACAGTTTAACCGTTGAACTATTTTTCGGTTGCGTTTACCATCGCTGTCGATCTTACATTCTCTTATAATCAAGCAGCAACGCAAAGAAGTTTGTACTTCCTCACACATGTGCACTTATATGTGCATCAATAGAGTGAGATGGCTCTTAGATTTATTGTTTTGTCATTCGTACGGCTTTCGTCTGAATCCGTTATGTTCAACATCTTCGCTTTCAACGTAATTTGATCTTACAGTGCGTCAGCTCAGTAGCACAGTCCAGTTACTTCTTATAACAATTCAACTTATTCATTTTTTTTCCTGGCTATCGTATATCTGTTACTCACATCGAATGTTTTGCAGTCAGGTTGTTCCACACAGCTATGACCATTCTCAGGTAACGTAGAACGTCAAAAAACACATTTTCCGATGTTGTCCAACAACGTTTTGTGCTCATTACATAACTGGATGTTATGCTTCTTCAGTCTAATGAGATGCATTATTAGGTGCTTGTATGTCACGAAGTTGAGCTAAATAAAACACAACGGAGCTAGGTTGGAATTAGCCCCATCACAGAGATAAAGATCGAACCAATTTATCGGTCCAAACGCGTTCGAATTGTCAAATATTTTTTAATCAAACACCCGTCGTTTTTCCAAAAACTATGTTCCCACTGAGAAGCTAAGTCACAAGTCGTTACTTGTACTGGAGGACACGTGTTCTCCGTTATTTAGCTGCGTATTGAATTCTGTCTGCCTCGTTTGATGATTTGTTATGTGATCATTTTGCATCTCGAAATCGTTCGCTATTACAAACATAGGACTAAAAAATCTCTCCAGAAGTGAAACATTTCCGGGGACAAAATCAGTACCACGTAATTACGGATGGAACACTAAGTTGAAATGTAAAGCCAAACCCCTCTCCCTTACTACACCACGCAAACAACAAACTCGACTGAGAAGTGTAACTGATCAGTAACCGAGTTTGCTCTCACAGTTCGATCAGGATGATTCGTTCACCCTTTCTTCCACACATCGTGCATAAGACCTTAATATTGATTTACGGTCGTACTTTACGATGTGTATGTTTGAGCTGCAGAGTAGATGCCTAACCGCTTGTCTCGCATACGGTTTTCCATCACACTAATATGAATAAATCTCAATTCTACTATCCGGATGATTCGACTCTACATAACACCGCTCCACGAACATCGCGTAATCATCCACTCTACCCTTACTTTTCCGTGCCCCACGTCATCATGGGTACACGTACGAGAAGCGTGGATACGATCGATGTGCTACTTCAGTGCCGTTGCAATGTACTTAAGGATGCTGAAACGTCTTTAGGCTCACCTAGGGGATGACCTAAGTGAAAGAACTCCGTTCCGTTGCCCTGAAAGATCACTGATCTCTGTTTGTGACTATATTAGGTCGACCTCATCTACTGTGCCCCGTTAAACATTTTGTTCACTTGTGTACATTTTCTCTGAGGAGGGTTGATACCTATTCGCTCAACTCTGATTATCTGTTGCTTGCTATCGGCTAACAGCATGCCAAAAGTGGCTGAGTATAGTCTTGCTCGGATAAAGTTAAATCGTCATAGAAACATAGGCATGCCTTGACGTTGCCGAGCTTTTATCAAGTATGCGTTGCGGAGTGAACCCACGTGTCTGATGGACCACGCACATTCTTTCCCAACCACATCACCTTGAACGAACGTTGAGGACAATCTCAGATGTCGGTCGTTTGCATGTTCCATTCGTGATTTTTATTTCGTGTATGAATTCGTAATTTTTGGGCCATCTGTATTTTGAGTATGTCTTTAATGCGTTCCCACCCTATTGATAACTTCATTATGCACTGATTAGCTGGTGCGAGTCTTGCAGTTGCCATGATCAAAGGTCACACCACCGGTCTGCATTCTCACTCAAACTACGATCATTAACTCTGGCGTACTGATGGGTGGAACTCCAAACCACTCATCATTGGCGTTGGTCGTTCACCGTTTGAGTAGCTAGATTAGAAATGGTTGGGATTTTGTAACCCTACCTGACTCAATAACATTCCACTAAACATTTTCCCGTTGATTGCACACTATCTTAACTTCGTTGGGCATATATCGTTGCAATGATCTAATGCTGAATTATCGAAAACAACGGAATACATACTATTATTGAATTACACCATTTATCGTAGCTGAAAATCTCATGGTTTTGTTTGAGACTCGTTCATTGATCAAACGGCTTGGCACTTGTCATCCGGCTCTACATGACTCAGTGACATTCCGCTAAAACTCGTTCCAATGTTCCCATACTTTTTTGAGTTCGTTGACTCTATGCGATTCTACTGACCTGATGAATTATCGAGAACAGTTGTTGGTCACGGTTTTCTTTTGTGATTTAATAGGAATTTTCGCGCGATTCAATATTCGTATTTTTGAAACAATGCCAGGTCACGATAGCACATACTGAACCACCCAATTGATCTGGATTTTGTGACGCAAGTGGGCACTTGTACTGGTGTTCCCTCCTGCGTGAGGGTCGTCACTCAGGTGTACTCAGTTCCGACTCAAAGAGTAGTGATATTCTGCCAAACTCTCATGAAGGAATGCTTTTGACAGCCCTCTAAATATGATTTACACCCAGTTGCGAACAGGATGTCGTTTTTTTTTAACGACGACACATTTCCAACCTGTTAATGATGGGTTACAGTTTGGATTTGTGTATACGGACGACATTTAGTTGCCTAATTAGCAGTTGTCCAAATTGGCTTCCATAATCAGTCCTTGTACAAGAAGTGAGGTTCTAATGTCTGTTGGTTGGTAACCAGAGCTCCCGTTTACGAATTTTTTCAAAGTGAGCTCTCGTCAATTATGTTTGGTGCACTGCAAACAACAAAGCGTAATAAATGGTTTAAATCCTGTGGGTTATAGGAGATTAATCTCGAAACAAACTCAGTGGACTGACGCAGTCTCAATGTTCGTACGCTGACTCTTGTATAGTTGTTTGATTTTTAACGTGTTGCATACAGAATTCCGTCTACTAGTACCAGTGTCGTAGGATGAGCGTAAAAACAGTTGGCCTGGAGAGGTCGCTGTTTAATGGACCAACGTAAATTCCATCGCCCAGAGAAGCATCAACGTAACTTCAGCATTTCCCTTCGTTTAAGAACTTCGTCTGATCGTTGGCTATCCGACGATGCACCCGAGCGGAGGATGGCGACCTAGCATAGTTTCCCACAATATCATAAGCTAGATACAAATGTCGCCAAAAGGCTTTTGATGTCTGTCGAGTGGCGTATGGACTAGTACTCAGACAGCGTGACAAATGAGGATATTTTCTATCAAAAACAATACAAAGTTCACCCATTCTTCCGAACGAGTGTGTTTGACACGGCATATTGTCAGCCGGCTGATAAGAATTACGTGGTGATTTAAAGTACATTTAACGTGAGTCCTATCATCCGGAGATATGCATGGTCACTAACACCGTTGACCGAACATAGACAGGCAGTCAGCTACTCTGGATCAACCATGACGTGTGTGTGGCTTTCGTCGAAAACCCACTGCACGTTTGTGGAAGGGTACTCGCTGGTCGGTATCGACTGCATAAGTGGCCTTTGATGAATTGATATCGAAATCATGCAAATGCGAGTTGATTCGTCTCAGCTACTTTCTCCTCTTTGAGATGAGGATTTTTCGGAAGCTTGTTCCACTTAGGTGTTAGATCATAATTACTCATGTTACTAGTGCACTCCAGGCTGCAACTTTATTTCTGGCTGTGCTAATCGGTGATGTTCATCTTTTCCCAGGCCTAGAAACACACATGTCTTGCTTGTGAAGTAAGCATGAGTTATCCTCTAATCCATGAGGTCTCATTGAGCGTCATCCTATCCAAACACTCGACCACAAACGCCTGTAATTTGTGTTCAACTTGTTCAGTCGTCTCAAGAAAAGATTAGCACCGAAACAGCGACCAAAGTTATGTCCCCGTAGGGATAAACTTGGTCAGTTTGGGTCACTTCACATTTTCACCCCCAAACGGTTATCCTATAGATCCGACATAAATATCACTAGGACGCTCGCAATGTTTCCGCCGGATTGTGACAAATATAGGTGTTACTTCTTGAACAAGAAGTCTTGATAGTCCAAAGAAGTTCATTTATTCCTATAGATTTGAACAGATACATTGCGCGATAAAATTCCGGATGTCTGGTAAAGAAAGTTACCCAATGGTTCGGACCCCACTAAAATCGAACCAGAGTGTTTTGAGATATGCGTACTTATCTACACTTCTGAGCAAAAAAATAACTTGATCAGCGTGGACATGACATAACAGGCACATGGCTGACTTCCCAGGTCCACACAATCCATGCACGTGACCCTGGCTCTCTGGCTTCTTGCAAAATGTTAGGTCGCTGACTTCTGTTAAATGACGCCACACCAAGCGTGTGCTTAAGTTAATTTGGATATCACTGTTTCCCTGGACGGCTGTGGCAGTATATCATTTTCAGAGACAACGAAAACCATCATGACTCAAGTCAGGAAATCAATACATCAGATTACCATTTTTGGACTGTTCCCCTAACCACGACAGAAAGATTCGTGTCACACTGTCTTGCAACCGGAGACGTGATACATAAAAAACGAAGCCGGTGGAGAAAACTCTACAGACCGGGATACCAGACGCTTGCCTTTAATTAGCGAGAAGTCGTTTACGAACCCACCCGCGATGTCCCAAATTTCTCGTAGTCACTGCGGACCGCCATCACAAGAACTCATGAGATCGGACTGCTTACCGGGTACTCCTGTCATGTTCCAAAGCTAACTGAAAGGAGCTGTCGTGGACTATGCTGGGCTGTGTTTCGCCTCTGCAATAGCGAGCCAGGCCGTTCTAAGCACCACAAGCGAGATTACTGTGCCTGATTGTGAAACGAGACAAGGACGCTTATTTCAACCACCTCAGTCCTTACCTGAGGGTTGAGGATAAAGTTAGATCAGTCAGTCAGTGCGTTCATGCTGACGGAAGAAGTGAGCTAGTAACCTCCATAAGGCTGCAGAAGAGAATATCGATTATTTGTGGCTGCCAACTCACACCGCTTTACTTCAGTGGTTTAGCGTAACACTACTTGCGTGTCGCAGATTGACGTCTCAACTTCACATAGAGTAATCGCCCTGTCCTCGTCACCACATTCACAGGCGTTTAGTTCAACGTGTCCGCGATCGGTTAGATTATACACATACATAGTTAACTAAGATTGAAACGTTGGAAATGCGTCTCAACTGACAGGATTACCTGTTGAGGTATGGGGCAAAAGCGTGAATTTCATGTTGAGCATCTCGTATGCAACAAGAGGTTAGGAGTGCGATTGCTTCTCGTTACTGAACGGGGTTTATCTTGTGAGAAGACGGATGACGTATTTAGCTACCCATTTGGAGAGAAGCCTAACAGGGCGAGAGTGTCTCCATGACAGACAATATACACTCTTGGGCAGAATAAAGATTCGCGCTGCACCACCTGTATCGATTTGACAGAAATTTATTTAAACCACATTGTTCTCGTTCAGATGTACAGATGCGCATTGGCTGTCCATCCACTCCCTTACAGCGCTCTGAGGTTCCTATGGGCGTCATCGTAAGTATCATTCAGTTGACCCTATACGGTTGCTGATTTCTCATTGAAACAATCTTCCTCATTTGTCTCTATATATGACCGTCACGTATCCAACTGATCCAGCACTATCTCAACAAACTCAGTGCGGAACCACACACTTGATGACCGGTTGAGTCATGGAAGGCAGATTGTGGAGTCACAATTTCACCTCAGGAAGTTGGGTGGACGGCACGGGCATTCCCATGATGTAAGATGGTGGTTCAGTTTACGGGTTAGCTAACATCTGGTTAACTGAAATCAGTGAGTTGATCTTCGTTAATCACGCAGCGTCAACTATTGGGGATGAAATTATTTGCCGCGAAAACATTGACACCAACTACGGAACTGTTAATATTTTCTTGGTCGAGTGGACCAATGAATCTGAAATGCGGGGATGAGCGTGAACTGGTGTTTGAACGTACTATCCATTTCCACCGACATTCACGTAAACTATACTTACCGAGCATGTGGTTATTGAGCTAGCGTACGTCTGTGAAAGTGTAACGGGTCAACGCATGGAAATTGAGACCTTACAGCGTATTCCCGTCGAATCCATTTTATCCAGCTTTTGTCCAAGGATGAAAACATTCCTTTTATTCAATAGTTATATGAAGGGTTTGCAAGCAATAAACTATCGCAAAATGAAAGAAGCAAAAGTCCATAAGTAACACGCTTTCAGATTCGCTCCCAAGGTAGAACTTTACGGTCACCTAGTCTGATACAATACTTGTTGCGTGACGTCACGTAGTGCTCATTTTTCGTGCCTACCGGAATGAGGCCATCACATATCTTGGCTTTTATTTTTAGTACGATATGATAAATAGTCCTGTGTATCAACTCACTGCATGATCCTAATATCGTTGTGTACCGGCCGAGTGATATACTGTGGAACCATCGATCGGGATTGAATCAGCGTCACTCCTCGAAGAAACGGTCATCTTATGACCCAAGACGTGTATATTGGGACACTATTTTGCAACAGTGTCATCTTTTTCTTGGACCCAGCGTAGTAAATAGCAACACAAACCTATCGGATGTGTCTGATAAAAATAACGCGATTATCCATCCAAAATAGCCAAATCACTCGTTCATATTTCGAAATACGCCTCAAACCTATCGTTAGTTTTTGTACCAGAGTGCACTTATAATGAGCAAGCGTTAAGTAGATTTTCACTATTACTCGGACAAAACAACAGACGCCGTGCAACGTGTTGTGATAGATGTATATGAACTGTGTCAGGTCGTTAGGTGCATACAAAATCGTGTGAGTTAGTGATGTTATTCATCCGATACGGAATTGAGTGAAACGGCCAGCTGTCGGTCGACCCAATCGACTGCTTTGCCTAGTCTTATCGGCTGACGTTACCTACACGGTCCCAGTCCAACTTTGTGTGAATCCCTTGATAATTGATTCCGATTACCGGATGAAAATGTTGTTTACTTAATGAACGAATGTGATTGAGCGTCTATTTGTCCTTATTTCAAGTCATTTTTTGGTCTCGTTCGATCGGCTTCTTACAATGGGATATAATACTGCCGTAAGGCATACTTTGTGTGTCGGTTCAACTGGCTATAAGTCAGGAGAAGAACGAGTTGGGAACTTTTGGTTTATCTTCAGTCGTCGGAGGTGAACTCATGTCGTTGAACTTTCTTAGTAAACACCCGTCACCTTATTTAGTCGGCACGACTGAGAAAATTAGCGTTTCTAGTGTCTTAGAAGAGATACATCTGCGAAAAATCTTGGTTTTGGTTGGATTTTAATTAGCAACAGAAACAGTATGCCTACATTTCTCACAGTCGAATCTCTTCTTGCTTAGTAAATTCGCCACTAGTTACCAGTCACAATTTCAATGCGCAACAGTGGTGCTGTTGTATTCTAGCGTGAACTGCTCGAGAAATCCTGATTGAACCATCAATCCCCTGGATCGTTTGCTGAATTCCACATGACACAGTGTGTTGGATGGTTAATTGGATCCAAGTGTGAGGTTTCTGATCTCCGAGCGTGACCTCGTAGTTCGGCTGACATGACACTTGCCATGTTTGAGGCATGCTGTTTCTGTCACTGGCTCGAGACCAGCCGGGGCCAAAGTGTTTTGCAGTCGGATATCTTCTAAATTATCAATTCTGCCAAACTACCTACAGGTTATACTATTTTGGTGGTTCGTGATTGATCTACTCTTGCAATCCCCTGTATATCTGGGGCAGATGGTCAACTCTCATGCGGATTGTCACATTTTAAAATTGACTCGGTTTTTGTGGAGTTTTACCATAATCCAAAAGTTGTTACCAGTACCAGCAATACTTTAGTGATTGAAATTACTAATTAATTGCCTTGTAGCCATGAAGGGAGCAAACCCTGTGTAACGCTACATTTAGCTGAATTTTAGGGTGTAAATTGGCAAGTACACCGAGTATTAATCGATGGTATATATTACGTAGTTTCAGAATTTGGCGAAGAGTAACAACTTGTTTTCTGACCAACTGCTTAGACCCGGATTCCTACCTGGTACTGCGTTTCAAAACAGGCTGACAAACAGATCACTTTAACTCGAACGCCAGACGCAATGAAATCCATGTAACCTCGTCCAAAAAGATTGTTTCATTTTTGCAAACTTTTTAAACCCACTTCTGGTCTTAACCCACCTGTCAATATGATTGGGTTTGTCAGTGTCTTCCATCAATTTTGGGCTTGGAATAGCCAGCCCGGTTGTGAATTAGGTCACCGACGACTTCGACTATTTTTGCTTTGTTTTGTAAATCCTGGCTATTCTATCCAGTCCACATTTGTCAGCTGACAGAAGAATTTATTCAATGATACCAAATGATCAGTTTATTCGAAATCCAGAGATACTTCAACAAGTAACCCTGTGTAACCCTGTTTACCTTGATAAATGGTTATCACAATATTTATCCCATACCATTGTAGCAACTTGGATTATCTGTTTTCTTACATAATAAACAGTTCACTTTAACCTTGTGCACACTCATCCGTAGACCTGGTTTAACATTTCAACTGGGTTTTTTTTCTTATTGACAGAAGTTCATCAATTGCCTACTAAATCGACTGGAGTAGATGCCACACACTGACAGGGATAAGTGGACAATTTCCCGTTTTTCTCGGTTTTCTATTTCCATCCAATAAATCCCGTCTGGTTGGCAGCACTCTCACTTACTGCGATTTGCACACATCCAGAGGAAGTTATATAACGTATTTCCAAGCAGCAAGTCCAAAAAACGTTGTACATCCCATGTCTGTCACATCTAATTTAGAATGCATTATTTCACTAGCCAGTCAACAAATTTGACTATGATTCTAGTCGTTTCTGACGTGCGTACCTGTACAGATTTCATCATTTCATCTATATCTGTGTAATTTTCTTAAAAAGAAAATATCACTCCCTATGTAATACCCCACTTTTCCTGCGATTGACAAATAAATCATGTTATTGCTCGTTTTTAGTCAACCACAGCTGTACCGAAGGGTGCGGAACCAGAAACTAATTTATTACAGCCCGCCGATCTTCCAGTTCATTTTGCGATTTCTGTCATCTGATCTCATCTCTACTTGACATACGCGTTTCCATTTAGCTCTGTTTAATACATGGAAGATCTGTAAAACTAATACTTTATTAAGAAGCCGAGTTCAGCCAATCTCGTGAGTGATCGGAGTCATGTGACCCGCTGGCTTTCCGTCTCTGTGAGATCGTGATACAGCCATCTCTGAATACGGTATTTCACAGCTCTTGTACAACATCTATTCAGCGGACAGCGGTGTCATCATCTAGTCGAACTTGTTCACCCAGCGATTGTTTTGGCCCACGATCCCAGTCAACACCCCAACTGCGTCCTCATTTTTCTTGGTTGTATTAACCGTAACTCTTCGTGAACACTACTCTTCTCCTTCCCGTTACATCATCACCGAGTAAAACGAGGAGAAGGTGGTGACATGCAATGACGCAGTATGTCACACCCCATGAATTTTATTTTTTATACCGAAAGCAAGCATATGTGTGAAGGTGACCAGTTTGCTCGGTATAACACGACGTTTTCTACAGCGGCGTTTGTTATACCGAATACTGGATCCCAATCCACACTGTTCGACGAAATCAAGGGACAGTGGTTCGGACTTTACCTAAAACAGACGTGATCATCTTGAAATTTGTTGTGTTTCTACGTGTACATTGACCGAAGTCCGCTTCCTCAGAACGAATGAGGCAATTTGCCGTCACTGAGTACTTTTTGGCACTGGTCGATCACGCTGCTTTTCCTGAGTACTTCAGTTTCGTCCAGTCTACTTTTCACTATACTCATCGTCGTTCCATCGAGCTCAGTAGACCCACAGACATTAAAAACGGCGGTGGAACGTGGTTCATGATTTCAGCACCATACCTTTTTTCATATTGGTCTCTCTTTTAGGCATAAGAATCCCTTACGTGTAATACTTCCATTTTAAGACAGTAGAACTTCTCCACTGCATTTACAGGCTATGGGAGTGGTTTATGATTGGTCTCGTGGATTCATGTTTTGCGGCCTTTTTCATTCCGATTGCACCCATTGGCTGATAGGGTATGGCGATGTTCGAGAGAACACTCGGGTTGTCAAACCCGTCATGTTGTCCAATCGGGGTATAGAGTCCAGCCTACAGAGAGCAGAGAGCACAAACCAATTAGTGTTGATCTTTCTGTGACTAACAACATGGGTGCAGTCAAGTAGCCCCGTAACCATGTTTCAGTAATCCAGAGTCAGCCATGCGTGGAAGACGCAAGCACAGTCGCATCAGTCCCGAGAAGCGTAGGCGCACTATTGAATCTTTCGGAAGAGGTGATGATTGGCGCATGGTAGCTGGTCAAATGTTGTTAGCTGCAAGACCACGTATAAGTGGCTCCATGTCGATTGCATCAGTTACGAAGCGTAACCTCGCAGAGGACAGAGAAATAAGAGTTTGAATGAATCAGAAATCGACATAATACTGCAATGGATCTCCACGATCCCGACAGTGATTCACCTTTTTGACAATGCATGCTAAAGGAATACCAAAAACTACTATCAGTCGATATTTGAATTGGAGGCTCACCATTGTGAAGAAGCTTTGCCCAATCTCCGTCAGTATGAACACAAATGAGAACCACATGGTACTACGGCATTTTGTTAATCGGCTGTTGGAGTGTTATGCGAGCTCCAAGACTGCTGGATTGATGAGACAAACTTCAACTTGTTTTCCACAGGGTCGACTGCACGTTCTTTGAAGGAATTGGAAGCATACATTTCTGTCACTAACAGCGGAGACCAGAACTTACATTTGATTGTAGCAATGATGGGAAGTTCTATCACGACCTATACTTTGCAAAGGGTTGCTTACAACAGTACTGACTGTAGGCGATAGTTCTGTGCTCTGATGGATAAACTGAAGATTGGCACAACAATAGTGGTGATTTTTGACAGTTCACCTTGCCATACTGATTTGATAAGCATCTTCGTAAAAGACGCTTATCGAAGAGGGCGGCTATTGCGATTAGCACCGCATTCGTCTGTGCCGAATCCCATTGAGAACGTCTGTAGCATGGTGAAGGCAGGAGTGAAGCGACATTTGCGGGTCCATCTTGATGCGTTGATAGGTGGTGATCTTGGTCAAGTATTGAAGCCAGCAGAAATGGTGTATGTGTAGTCAGGAACAAGTAGTCCATTTTGCTATGAAGGAAGTCACGAGGGAACAATGTGCCCATTTTGTCCACCACACTGATCGACCCTGTGCACGAGCGGTGGCAGACGAAGGCATGGGAGTACTGCCGTAAATGTCAAGTTTACCTGTGAATGACGAAAGTTTTATTCATGGCCAACTCCTTGTAGTGGATTTTTTTACTTATGCTTGAAAGTGGTTTTGTTAGGCGTAAGCTGCGACCATTTTAACTAGCCTTGTCGTCATTTCATCGAAGGATCAGCGTTTGAATAGTTCATAGCAGATGTGTAGAACTGCAAAGCAAATGCTTAATAACAGAGGATAGTATGCTGCTTATTGTCCAACGTTCTAATGGGCAGATGTACTAATCATCAGTAGTTGTGTAATAGTCATATTGAGTGGACGTAGTCGAACAATATATTTCATTCGTACACCATTAGATACATTGCAGTCAGTCACAGTGTGTTCGGACAATTCGCGGAATAAGCTCGCTCTAAGGGCAGACGCAGTTGTAATGCATCTGTCGATTTACACATTATTATAGTAGAAACGTAACGAGCGAGTATTTTGTTCTACATAGATAAAGTATTCTGACCATTCGATCGTTCGGTTGTGTAGCGTAGATTAGGATTCTCTGTGAACGTGTTGACGATCGTTTGGGATCCGTTCAGATATCCGGTCCTCCCCCCCCCCCCGATTTCTTTGTTAGTCATATCAACTAGCACGATACCAAATACGACTGTCTTGTTTGTACACTGATCTTGTCGTTGGTCTTCACGCAGTCGGTATCGGGTAAATTTTACTCTGGATCCGGCCTGCCGCAATTAGATGAGGCTTGACAGCTACCGTAACCCTTTTCTCTGCAAGGTATAAAAACTTAACCCAGTTCAGCAGACTACCGAGTTGCACCATTACTGTGGCCAACGACTGTGCGTCACTCAATTGACTAACTCGAATATTCTCGTTCAGACCCAATGATAACTGTTAGTCCAGTATTCACATACTTTCGGTAATCCTTGAAAGCAAAAGTACTGTCGTGTGTTGTATTTATTTGCGCTAAAGATAACGTATTGCGGTTAATCGAGCCTGGTCCGTACAATCTCTACCTAAGTTGCCCCGTTTTGTACCCACAAGCGAGCAATTGCGAACCTGGCCACATTTTTTGTGATTTGTCGTTGCCTGTGTTCCCAGGAGCAACGGTCTCCGTTCTAACTGGATGTGATGTGCCGATGGCTTATTGGGTCCTGGATCAGAGGTTTAGCCAAGGTATACACCCGTACGCTGTACGTGGAACTCTGAGCTGGATGTTGTTAGGGCCAACACAGGTCGTACAGGCACACCAGAAACCTCACTATATCACTTGTCTGGTGATACATCGGAGTCGCTTCGACTAGGGAGGATGTTTAACCTTGAACTAAATGAAACCCAGTGCATTTAGCGTGTTTCGTCTGTTGAAGATCGCACTGCCCTTGAGTATATGAGGAGATCCCTTGAGGCACGGCCAGCCGAGTTCACCAAACAAAAAAGAACTAGCCTATCACGTACTTAACAACTAGAAAGAGCGCCTTATGCATGGCGAGATGTTTTGTCAGGTTTACATGTCGAAGATCGAAGAGTACATCGCCAATGGACAAGCTGAACTATTTCCGGTGCCTGCAGGAGTGAAAGAGAGATCAACTCTCTGGTACCTACCGCGCCGTCCAGTGTTCAAATTTACAGACCGGGAGCACGTGGCAGTCAACCAGGACTAGTTGACTGAAACCTAAGAAACCCACCGATGTTATGGTAACTGTTGATTGCACTGCCAAATACCAGGGTGTCTTCTTGAATGCTCAACTACTTACTGGCTCCGGCTTGATGTGTTTCTGTACGTTAGGTTAGTGGATACAGGCGGATCTATCTACTGCTCCCTGGTGCATGGAGGACCAAGAGTAGTGTCCATGCGTGTTGTGAGTATACCTCGGATGGAGCTGACAGTTGCTGTCCTTGCTGCTGGGCTGACTGAGTACATCAGAAGGGAGTTACTGATGGAAGTTAAATCCGTGCCGTTATGGACGTACTCGATCATTGTTCTTCGATTTATTCGCGAAACCTCTAATGAAATTGGAATGTCCGTCGTCAATCGACTGTCATCTATACACGACCTGTCTAATCCGGACTACTGGTGGTATGTGGACACCAAAAGTAACCCTGCAGACTTAACATACCAAGGTATGTACCAGAAAGGCTGAATAACAAGAGAGTGGTTTAATGTCCCAGAATTCTTGTGGAACGATCAAGTTACACGTCCGAAACGTCTCGAAGGCTTCGGTGAAAGGATAACAGATTTCAAACCGAGGCAGCAGACACCACTGTTCACCACCCTAGGGAGAGCCAGTTGGTTTCACTACTTCTCACTGTCCTGTTCATGGAATACATTGGTACAGGAAATTGCATGGTTACGCCGAATTTTTGGCTATGTAACACCAGATGCCATCATTATCTACTGAGGCTGAAGCCTACTTCATCAAGCCGTGTGCTCACTGCCAACGTCCCAAACTTGACACGTACATGGAGACAGGTGCAATATCCAGTGGACCTTTTCTGGTCGCGATGCCCTAAAGAATACCTGCTTGAATTCCAAAAATGGTAGAAGTGGAAAACGCAAGTTCGAGATCTTACTGCTTTGCACCTGGTGCTAGTGATCAACGTGACAGTGCCAAGAGCACCATGGAACATGAAGATAGTTGATCAGTCAATTGCCGGGAAAGACGGATTGGTGTGGAAAGCCTTAGAACGAAAAATGGTAGCCAAGGTTGATTGAAAACTAACTTCCAAACTGGAGCACGACCTACAAAGTAATCCGTTTGTTGGCATCCCATGTTTTGCTAACCTACTTCTATCTTTTTACTTACTGTTTCGTCGTTGGGCCCACCCGGGGAGTGTGGATTCCGACCAGGATCAGTTAAGATCACGTTTGAATCAATGCACGTGAAATTGAGAGTACGATGGCAAAGGGGCCGCCTGATGGTTCGAACCACCGAACCTCCACACCTGGCCCCGCGACCCTACCACCCGGCTGCCCCTCCACCACCAGTGGTCTGCACAACTTCTCCCACACCTGTACTCCACTGGTCAAACTATCGTACTGTAAGTCCTCTGTATATAACCCCATGCATTGACTATATTGAATACTGACCTAACACTCCTCACATTGTGACACGTAACGTACTCTGGTACCACTCTAGTACCACGAACTATTGTTTGAACTCTTCTCTTTTTGTTTATTTTGTACTGCTTCATTACATTGCCTACACTAATGTATTATTGATTGATACCTGCTGACGGTTGAATTCCGTGCTCAGAGTTCACTTGGTTGTAATTTGTATGATTTGCTAACGACTACTTATTTATGTGCAGAACCAGTTTTATCCGAATGAACCATCAATATTCCTTCTTGTTCTGCTGCAATTCAAGACGTTTACGGCTGCCCCGATAGACTGCGAATAGCCGTGAATCCTGACAAATTCTACATTCATGTTTTATCCAACAGTCCACAACAGTCCCACTTCTAATCACCGCGATTTGTACGCATAATTTGAAAAAACCCTGGAAAGCACAGTTGGATTAGTGTGGGGTAAATCGATTAACCAGAATTGCGTGCTGTTCGCCGAAGTGACACATGGTAGTTCTGCTGAAAAAATATCAGGCGTTTATGAAGTAACTAAGATCAAAATTTGGGTAATCTTGACTTCCCTTCACTTTTGATATAACCTGTCACTTTCAGTTTTCCACTTTACATACGGTATATTTTTCTTTAGCAAACCATCTTAACTTCATGTTCCTCAATCACAGAGCAGCCATTTTATCTTTTTTTCAAATTACGCTCTGTGTTAGGCGCTTAAATGTGTGTTAACTGCAGTGTTAATAAGTTCGCTAACGTTTCTTGGATTACTGCCCTCTGGCGTCAGTCAACCTGTTTGACTCCCACAGTTGCCTTCAAAAAATAAATTATTCAAGACTATTTGAACTCGAATCGACATTTCTGAGAGGGTGTGTCAATAGTCCACGCACACGGGTGCCAACTACCAACCTGAGGGTATGGTAACCGTATACACCCGCCTATTGCATAAACGAGTAGAAATTCAACACACATTATCGTTTGTCATTCGGTTGGTGCCATAGGGTTAACAGCGCCGTCAGTTATCAGCAGTACCAACCTAAGCGACTTGCTCATTTGTGATGTCCTGATTCATTGGGCTGAAGTTGCCGACGTGCTTCACACTGAGGAAAAGGAACCCTGAGGGTGGCTTACAGTTTACTTTGAGAAGGCCCATCCTCAACATGACCGGGAGTAACGGAAGATGTCACAAGCTCATCGGAAGGGTAGGTGAAGTTATCCGTCACGCCGACAAACAAATAATGTCTCCGAAAAACCGTAGAAAACCCATATTGCATGTCAACCAAACACAACAAATTCCGATTCAAATTCTAGACGACTTTCACCACTACGAAGAAATACGTCCACAATATGTTGTTCTACGTGAACTCTTTTAATGGGTCTTGAGATTCTGTCTATCCTTACTGGTGTTATTTTGATAGTTATGGATAGCTTGTGGTATAGAGTACACTATACACCTGCAGATGACTTTTTAAAAGTCTTTTCTAGACGAATTTGCTGTTGAAAAAAATTTGCATTATCGGAAAAACCTCGTACAAGCCCGCGTTGGTTGCCACAAATTAAGTCACGCTGAAGTACTGTCGTTTTATGATTCGGCTTTCTATCGAGATGATAGCTAACAATTACTCCATTATTGGACAAGGAGACAAAACCCGCTTATCCGCGCTCCATTCTGCATAGCAGGCTAAGTGTGAAACATTCAAAAAAAGGAAGGTCAATGATTACTTAGTTGTATAATAAACGGTAACTGAAGGGTGGATATCGTAGGCCACGTTCAACGTGATCGTCGGTGCCAGTCCAGATGTTTGGGAACGTTCTAGACCACACAACTTTAAATGCGAGGATTCGTTATAAAGAAACTGAGGATGCATCGATCAGCCGCACACGTTTCCTCATGGTGTCCATCGATCTGTTGTACAGAAAACATGGTTTGCCACTGGATGCACTACCATTCTGGTAACCCAGTGTCAGGTTAGGGGGTGTAAAGTTGAAGCAAAAACTAAGGTGTGGATCTTATCGTTGCCTATCGCGACCAAACGTTCGAGTGTCCATCTATACGTCATGTAGAAACCTTTTGATTAATGCCGTTTTACCCATTCAGTGAACTCGACTACAGTATTTTCGTGTCTGAAAACAGGAATTTACATACATACAATGGTTATCACATCATTCAGCAACACAGGCATTAAAAAAGTTAAGTCCAGTAATGAGAAGGCGAAATAACCACTTTGGGTTGTCTTAGATTATGGTAACTCGTGGTAGTTATAACATGTAACAATAGAGGCTATCCATGAAAAAAAAGTATGCCCTTGCGACTTCGTTGTGCAAATATCCAGTGATAACAGCAACCTAATGCAGTGAGATCCAGCGATCGCGTTACACTACTCAACAACAATATTCAGTAGGGAGACAAGAGCATGGATATCAATATTGAAGTGGCTGCGGAAAAAATACAAAAAGAAACATTGGAGTGCAGCATGGCATTAAATGATTCTCCGTTCATACAAGAATTGAGCATTGGTGTCCGTGGCAACCTTGACGTTCTGGGACCAGTGTCGTATGCAGATGAGTGGATTTGTTTCTTGTCATGTTGGGACGCATGATCCACGTGTTGGTTTTCCGAATAGACGATCGTTACAGCATCCGCATTCTTGGATCACAACACTGGTTTTCATACCTACCTAGTATCCACAACCCTTTTTAATTGGTAATCGCAGCATGATTTTCCCAGTAACCTTTATTCCTCGCTTTTCAATAGCTTTTTCTGAATTCCTTGTTGGTATTGATGTTTGGTAGAGTGTCTACTGAACCGTGTGTTAAATTATTAACATGCAGCTCGAATATGTCTCTTTCGAAAGGCATTGTGTATCTGAAGGAATTATTGAACTACTTTGGGGTACCTATTTAGGTCTGGTGCGTCATATTGGCATTAACGCATCCCTGATTGAAATTTTCGATTCCCTGTACGATTGTACCCATCAAATGACCAATATACAAAGTATGAATGTTGCCATTCACTAAACTGGGTTGTAAGACATGACTAGTTGTTACCTGTCTTCAAATTTAAAAAAATGTTCAGTTTCTTCTCGTAACTTTCTTATTTCACCGGGGAGAGTCAAATTTTGGTAGTGTGCGGTTACAAAAATGAACTACATACTAGTAAAACCTAGACGAACGTCATCAACCTCAGAACTGTTTTCTCTTGTAAGTCTGACTTTTTGATGTCTGGATACAAGTTTGGAAACAGCGCCACAGTTCCCCGATTTTCCACGAGTTTGGACGCAGACTGTAGAATTGTTTTGTTGGTTTCATTGTATATCGGACGGATGAAATTTAGAAATTTTCACGGTTGAATGCTCTAGAATGCAAATTCTAGTCCATCCCCCTGCGATCACCGGTTTTTTGTAGC
The DNA here is from genome assembly GCA_008508345.1 of Paragonimus westermani. Lineage (NCBI taxonomy): Eukaryota > Metazoa > Platyhelminthes > Trematoda > Plagiorchiida > Troglotrematidae > Paragonimus > Paragonimus westermani. The sequence goes on from QNGE01001184.1 coordinate 105,382, forward strand.
GCCTACAACAAGGCACGGTATATCTTCCGCTTGAAAAAGTGCAGCAAACACAACGGGTGAAAAAGTCTCGCCGGGCTTGTGGTCACATGATCGTCCGACAAACAGCCCGGTATCATCTACCGTCTGACTGAACATAAACGAATTGCTGATCTTTCCGAATGACTTGATGACATTGGAATCCTCTTTCGAGGGCCGAGATTAGTAACTTTTTGAAAAGGGCGGGCTAAACTACCTGAACGGTAAAACCATGATCACATGTTGGTGATGTTCAATTCAAATCAACCTACTGTACCACTTGTAGACGGGCACGAAGTAATCACAAAAACGTCTTACGTGTGGTTAGTCACCTGCCGACAAAAATGTGGAGCGAGTCCAGCTGAAACAACTGACTACTAACTATCCGACTAAAAAATGGCATTCACCACAACTTATAACTGGTGAACATTATTTTTGCATCTAGTCGACTGTTGACTTTTCTCGAATTATTGAACCGACAGTGTGAAGAAATGTGAACGACCGCCCAATTGCAGAATTCATTTTTATCGCTTCGGCGTGAAATGTTTTAACAAACGTGTGTGCTGACGTGAATAAACGAGCTAACGCCCAGCTGGCAAATACTCCATCGCAAACCATCTATGAAAGTTCAAAATGTTTCTTCTAATGCTTCCTCCAATTTGTTCCAAGCCGTGTTTCCCGAACCCTTACTATTTGTACGTGAACAATATCAGCTAAAAGGCGGTAGTCGGTTGCAATATTCGATTCGTCACACTTGATTTGGGATGCAAATCCATGTTGTTCTATTGTGAAAATCTAATTACACTGGATTACAGTGGGATAATTCGCAACATTCATTGCAAAACACAATTCATAGCCTTCGATCGACTGCAGTCGATTGCACTACCGGATGATTTGTCTTTGTATAACTGGAAATGGCAAGAACAGCAAAATGCTTTGGAGTTTGCCGACTCAAAAGATTTCATTGATGACGATCCTCTTCACTCTGTTTTCTCTGCTCTTTGAATTCTCATTAGGGGAAAACTTTTTTTTCACAAAAAGCTTGTCACAGTTTTCTACCATTTTTCGATTTTTTATGTGTTTAACTACGCTAAGTCGACTTTGAGATATCGGCTAAATGCAGGCTGCTTATTCAGGCAAAGTGGACGTGAAACGGCGTTAAATTATATTGAATTGGTTACACTGAAGTAATTTTAGTATGCACTTTTTCCGAGAATTTGTACAGTGCATCAAACATGTACACTAAACCTAGTTATGTGTATCAAGACGATACGTGATTGTATGTTTGGAACTGATTTTTGACTACAATTCACAGGATTTCCATAGGAAGATTACAGAATCAGATATACATATAACTGACATGTGTTAAACGATTCAAAAGGAATAACAGACGGAGAACACAATAGCTCCAGGGATTCGGAGTTGAAAACTCGGCCACCGCTATAGTGCCGGATGATAATCATTAAGTATTCGGATGAGAGGAAACGATTGCAGCTTGTTACAAAATCATATCAGTGCCATTAGCTGGAAATACTTGGGTTGGGATGAAACGTAAACGGTTATTTTTCATTCGTAACCAGTGGTAGTTCTTGTACCTCTGGGCCTCCAGAGATCGAGTTTTTATGAACTCACTGTACTATTAGCAATTTAACCAAGCTTGTGGGTGCGGCAAAACTATACGGGTCGGCTGTTTACCTGTTCTGTGACTGGACATGGTTCCGCAATCCTGTGGGTTGGATGGGTGGGAACTAGTGGGCGGAATCCTGTAGTCTCTGCCCACTCTTCTGTCTCTGGGTCTGTACCAGCTATGGGACGTGTGGATGAAAGCACGAATAGCCTTGTTTCCACCGCCTGTCGCTGCATGAATACGCCGGCATTTTTTAATTTTGATCCTTGTGATAGCTTAGTTCAGATGCTGTCAACCTTACATCTACAGGTCATACGCTTCTATCAATAGCCCAAACATGGCCTCATAGAATGTGTCTGACATTGAATTTGTTGGTCCCTGAATTGAGAAAATTCGGCCCTTCCGTTTGCATCCCCTATTTCTTCTCATCAATCTGGTATTTATTCTCACTAAATTACCCATCCCGTTTTGTTTGATTGAACTTGTTGTTAATCACCTGCGTTGCGAGCAGCCATTCTTGATCTGTCCTACTCGCTTGACAGTTCACCTTTGACCTTGCTGGTCCCATTGGGAAACAAGTGATTTTGTTGGACGACACTGTCGTCGTGACCGACTGAATTTTGCCTATTGTAACCACTAATGCATTTTCTCCAACAGTCACGTGAGGACATTTAGGTCCAATATTGTTTTCAATCTGGGGATCCGTTTTCACGCTACGTGTACCTCAACTATCAGACGTAGGTCGTTACACTTACCGATAGGAAGCGTCAATTACAACGATATAGACAAATGAGTGAAACTCGTAAGTTGAATAAATCTGAGGGATGCTAAGGGTCATGCCACAATTCGACAAGTTAACACAATGCATCATGCTGAAGGCAGATGCACTTGAGTACACGAGTGATACCTGATCGACACTTCGTTTCAGATAATATACTCAGCAATGTTGTATGTTGCTATCTATTATCCAAGCAGGACAGACATTGAATAACCAAACAGACTTACAGCATAGCGCTGGGTGCTCGCATACTTCAGCTGTCACTCAAGTTAAACGGTTATACAGATTTGCATGGAACAACAACCGAAACCATTTTGACGAGTAGTCGGACGAGTGATTATAGCCCATCCTCTTAACGAATGACACATCCAGTACCCAATGAACGCTATTCATAAATGGTTCTAGTTTTTGCTGCCCCTGGACTTTCCAGGCAACCCCTTCTAAAAATAAACACCAGGCTCGAGTTTCACTTTGGTCAGTAATACATGTCTTTGCCACGACCGGAATTGTTACTCCGGTCACACTTTTGTGTGGTAGCCGTGTTGACCATTTAGCCATTAACCTCCTATTGAGCACAACTGAATGATCACATCGGCAAGTTCAGCTACATTCACTTGTGCTCAATGATCTGCTTATTTTGTCACCTTGACAGGAGGCCCAGAAACTGTCCTGTCAATTCCGATTGATTATCCCATGATTGAAAGGTTTTCTCACGTTGAAATCACAATATTTCAAGCTTGTTCGATAGTACTTCGAATTTCTAATCCAAAGCAGACGTCACATCCAAACCACACCTTGCTATAAATTGTACTGACCTAATCTCGTGTGTTCTAGAGCTGTTTAGTGAGATGTGGTTCTCAGTAATGGGAAGGAGTTCAATCTAGAAAGACCAGAGGCATGAAGATACAGTGGGGATATGTGGGTGAAGTGTACTACACGTGAAGTTAGTATCGGAGCAAATAAAGAAGGCTTGGAAGAGTAATGAAGTAAGAAACGCTATCCTGTGTGTAAGGATTTCAAGTTGACACACTTCACACTGGACCATTGTTGGAATATTCTAAAAAGCAAATTAGTATTGCCATTTGTTGTTATGTTCAAACGAATACCATAAATTTGGATTTGTCACTTAGAATCCTTGCGGCAGTCACGCTCTTAAAAAATGTCCTTCAAAAAGTTGAGAAATAGTATAGTCTGTGGTAATAAAGATGGAGCTTTTCAGTGGTGCATATATACAGTAATCCAGTTTGTATGGAACACTGAAAATGTCTGGTATTGGTCACTTCTGCATCTACATGTATTAACTACCTTTAGAACGGATTACGCCTTCAGACTTTACACCACCAAGTTTTCAACGCTATGTAACTAAAATGTCACATGTGAACCCAAAAACTTTCTGATGGTTGGGAACATTGGTGGTGTTGCTCGTAGCTCGGGTTGATGATTTTGGTATTGATATGTTCGCCGAGCTTGGCATTTAGGTTGCAAATGTTTCATCACCAAGCGAAGTGCCATCATCAGTGCGTGAATGTTTCAGCGTATAGTTTTGAATGTGGCGTTTGGTGAAGTTGGATTGGTGCCTGCTCTTATATAGCGGAGTGGGTTGACCTACTGATCTGAATTCTGGATGGTCGCTTTCTGTCTTGTTTGGCCTGACCCACCATTGGTTGATTTTGTCGCAATTGAGCTTGGACCTGATGTCCGATTGGTTGTTCCCTGGAGTCTGATTGGCTACTCTCTGTCGTTTGGGCTCACCGGTATTTGGGCTTGACGTTTACGTCACCTCAGATCCTTGATTCGCATTGGTTCATAGCTTTTGCCTAGCTCGATGTGTCTGTTTATTGAACCAGCTGATGAGTACAAAGCTTCGAGAAGTTCTCTCGCATGTTTGGTATTTGCTTGAGTAAGGATTTCTGCGGTGTTCAAGTTGAAAGCGTGTCCAATTTCGTCCTCGTGGGAGGAGATCAGGGAAAATTGATCGTGCCTTTTGATAGCCAGTTCGTGTTCATGTATTCGTGTTGATAATTTCCGTCCGATTTGACCGACGTAGTGTTGTCCACAGTCATTGCATTGAATTTTGTAAATGACGTTTCTTCCGTCAGCAGGTTTGGATTGTTCTTTTGGTTTTGATAGTATCCTTCGTAATGTTGCTGTTGGCTTGTGCGCTAGCGTGATACCGTGTGCTCTCAGTAGCCTTGCGGTCATTTCTGGTACGGTTTTGATGTATGGTAGTGCAATTCGTTTTGTTGGTGACTGAGAAGTGTTGGACTCTGTTTTTTTGTAATAGACTCCGTCTGATGAAATTTCGTGGGTATCCGTTGCGAAGAAATACTCGGTATAGGTAGTTTTCTTCCTTTCTCCGGAGCTCTGCGGTGCTGCGGTGTGTTTCAGCCCGTTTAAGCAGAGTTCGAAAACAGCTCGTTTTATGGTAGACTGGGTGGTTGCTGTGAAAACTAAGGAGTTGGTCCGTGTGTTTTTTTCCAATAAACTGAGGTCTCCGGTGTTCCATTAGGTTTGCGACAAAATCAACCAATGGTGAGTCAGGCCAAACACGACAGAAAGCGATCAACCAGAATTCAGATCAGTAGGTCAATCCACTCTGCTACATAAGAGCAGACATCGATCCAACTTCACCAAACACCATATTCGAGACTATACGCTGAAACACTCACGCACTGGTGATGTCACCTCGCTGGGTGATGAAACGTTTGCAACCTAAATGCCAAGCACGGCGAACATATCAATACCGAATCCAAAAACTACCAGGCTGAAAATTTGGTGCTGTTATTACTGAAACACCGTGAGGTTTTTTGGGTAGGACTGTACTACTTTGTAATTCTTTTGTGCCTTTCTTGGGGAATTCAGTCTCTAGTTAAGTATTGTATAGCGTCGCTCTAAACCCACTTTAAAACCTTTTGTACCTACCACTCCCATCAGTGTGCACAAACCCGAAGGTTCACAGTTCCATGGTCAAACCGAAAATCACATCGAAACAACAATCAGAAGCACGTCAAGACGATCTAATGAGTGGAAGAGGTTCTGGCATTTCTCAAAATTTATCTTGAGAATATTTCTTGCTGTTGCTTGCGTTACTGAATTTGCAACAAATCCATTGCAAGAAATCACTAACTATTTCAATGGATAGCAATTTCACACAGTATGACACAAAGAACGATTGCTCTCAAGCTTTATCAGTTTCCAACTTGTAGTCTCATAACTTTCTTCACCCAACATCCATCGCGTAAACATTGATCAAATGGTAGCAATAATAATGATAATAATACTAATAATAATAATAATAATAATAATAATAATAATAACTAAACGCAATTCAGTATCGTCCTGTACAAACTTGTGTATATGCTAAAGGGTCAATGATGCAACAACACTAGGCTGTCAACGAGTGGATGAGCTTCATATGTATGAAATCTTTATTCACCACATTCAGTGACGTGAAGCACTCCGCTGGTGCTCTCGTCGTCCAGTTGACAATTGTCTTTCCCTATGTTCTTGCATCATCCTCCAATTGTATCATCAGCCTTGAGAAATATTGGACTGTACAGTTAATGGGTAGCAGTATCCTCAACATAGCTTCTCTGTAGGGTGTGCACGGCATGGAGTGTTGGTTAATTGGTGTTGACATACTTTATTGAGAAAGCAATCCAGTTTGTACACGATTTATCTTCTTACTGGCAAAACGACTTATTTGATTCCTTATCCAACTACTGGCAATACGCTTGTGTGATTAACCATAAAATCTAATTCTAAATTGCCTTTGCTTTTTAAATGTAAAACTAACACGGGTTGCCCACGTTATACTGTCAGATTCAATCACAGAGTATGGTCAATAAAGGTCTAACAGAGAATTTGTATGAACTTATCACATATTGTGCTCTGAACGTGTCCATTACATCAGCCGCCTCATAACCTGCTTAATGGCCAACAGAAGAATCAAAGACGAAGTGCCCAAATGATCGCACATAGGAACCGATTGTCGGAAGTTACTGACCTGCAAGAAAAGCAGGCATCTGGCAAAACATATCCTCGCTTAGCTTCAAGGGGTGCAACGCATAGACTTATTACACTCAGCACATTACAATGTTTCGTCTGTCCACCCTGACATTTGTACAGGGTGTCTTCAAGTGTGAACCCGGACACAAATTCTGAATTCCCAACGAAAAGAGCCTCTTGAAACGAGCGGCCCTCTGATTGGGTCAGGCTGGCGAACGGCCTCAACACCAATCAGAAGACAAATGATAAATATGGGTGGGGAAAATAGACTTGCCCCAATAAAAAGATGAGATTACAATGAAGTAACTTTCCAGTCAAGAAGAATTCCATTCAGGTGTTTTCTTCCACCCGAAATAACGATTGTATTGAACTTGTCGTAGTCTGTCTTGACTGTTTGTTCGCTGTGTTTGTCTCATCGTAAAATATTAATTTGTTGGGCCCTATGAATAACTAAGTTTACTTAATGACCACCCCCACATTTTTATATGCCTTACAGTATATTAGTCCCACAGTTCTTGTGTTCCACGTTTGTAGCCATTTCGTTGAAATGTTGTTTGTTTCATCAAGACAATAGTCTCTTTATTGAACGATAAATTCCCTTGTTGTGGGAAACCGACTCTAGACTATTCACATATTATTTATGTCCAACGTAAGTATCAACCTCCACACTAACTACCACTTTTTGTTGGTCATTATTTTGTCGCATTGTTGGAACATTCATACTGACCGTAAAACGACCTTGTTTTGTTATTAAAACTGTTCAATCCAAATTACCAGGAATTCAGTTATTGCCGATGTTTCTGTACCCCTCATTGAGGTGGAGTCACTGGAGGATGGTGGTTATTTTGTTAACCAATTTAAAAAGATGCCTATTGACCGTGACAAAATTGTGCTTACTAGCTTGCTCAGAGTGAACCTGATGATGAATCCATCAAATAAATGAGTCTTTCTTAGCCTATGTTAGCTGCCCACTAAAACATCACCCATCTGCACAGTTGTTGCACATAACACAAGAAACCAAACCATCAAAACTGTGTGCTCGACAAGTCACCTACATGCAATAAATATGCTACTGCCAAACGTGACAGTGGTGTACTATCCGTGTGCAAGGCTATACCTTCCAGCAGAAACGTGGTCAGTTATCAACCACAGGTATATGTGAAGAATAAGCCTGAACATCAGTGTATGGATTCGAGGAAACAGCAACCTCTGTTACCCTCATCCGTTTTGATGCAATGCTTAGTCTTGACTATCTCAGATGGGACCATATGTTGGGAGCACAACCACACTTCGTAATGCCAAAAGCTGTGTTATGTTTGTGTACTCTCCGCTGTCTACAAGGTATCAGTCTGTCCTACGGAACTCAAACGATCTTCCAATTTCTCCCTTACAACGACACTTACAAAAATCAGCTGGTACGGGACGCTCAACGTGTTTTCTGCAATGAAGCCTAACGCTAAGACTTCCAGCAGCGCTAAACCCAACACATTTTACACCTAAAATCTTTGAACGTGTTAATTTTTCTAGTATATTCGGTTTTTTTAAATATAAATCTGCATCAGGTTTCAGCCGTACTTGATCGGGAATTATTAGTATTTTGGTATAATAATACCTCTCTAGGGATTATCATCGAAGAAAGCTAAAATACGAACCTATGTGCGAAGGTGACTGATATTTTTTAAGTCTTTACACAAAAATGTACGTGATTCTCTGCTGTTATCTGCATTCATTTAATAATAAACATTAATCCCATGCCATGCGTTGTTACTACCAGCAGGAGATCTTCACAGAAATGTGATACATACTGGTGTGCTCACTGAAGACTGTTTATAATCTCTATGGTGCTCGGAATTGCTTCACATAGGCCGGTGTCATTAACATGGGGTTCCGCTCCAGGTCCTTGCTACAACACGCTTTCATTCACTTGGTGGAGAGAAAGATCACATAGTTTCAACTTGAATTAATTTCACATATCTGCGATTACTGTTCGGATCTTTTCGTCTTCGTTAAATAGGCATTGGTAGTCATTTGCTTCTAATGTTGACATTTATGCTGCACATGAATTGCATCCGCCCAAACACCCCATGATGATGTATTCAACTATGAATACTTGACCAAATATTTTTTTATCTGAGATATACAAACTAGCTTACTTAATTCCATGGGGAATGTTTTGCTGTTACTGTCTCAGGACCAAATGCATGGTAAAGGTCTCAAAAAATGATCTGTATAACTTGCATTCAAGGTCCGTATAAGCCTTGAGGTTTTGTTTGTTTGACCATATGATACTGGTCTTTCGGGCTCTGATTAATTGGGCTCATATGGTGAACCTCTCACATTCTTCTTGTTTTGCAGTTACATCTGTCCACAATTTCCTCTGTTCCCCATCCCAAGCCATAGTGTTAATCTGATATATTAGTCTCATCGAGACAATAGCTAGCTCAATAACTAATCGGTTCCGTTTTTCTGTGAAGCTTCGGTTAATTCGTCTTACTACCACTTATATCCAACTTCTATACCGGTTCTCTCGTGAATTGCGACTTTTTGCTCGGTATCGTCTTCTCATATCAGTGTCTCTTTTCTATTGACGCTAAAAGGAGTTTGCTTTTGTTATTTCTGTGATAGTTTTGTCATTCTCTTTCACCACTATTTGTCTCCTCTAGCTCCACTGAACCGTTTTCTTATCCAATGAGCAATTGGTTCATTGTTAACCACCGCTTACTTTGGTTCCTTGTCGTGTCGTGCTCTCAGTGAGCTGTTCGTCTTACATGTTGACCCTGCTTTTAATCTGATTCCGGCGTTATTCTATGTTGTTCAATGAGTACTTTATACCATGTTTGAGTCTGCCTATCGGCTAAGTGCAGTTGTGTTTTCCATGAGGAATTGCGATTGAGACTTTTTGCCTTTATTCTGTTCACTGTGGAATTATTTAGTAAGGTATCAAACTGTTATATTCTCTGCATTATGTAACTTTTGCTACCCGGGAATGTTATTGTACTAACGCTGTTTGAGATACTTGCTGTTGGACATTCATCTCACTGATATCAAGTCGTTGCGCGCACTTGACAATAAGACATGATCCGTCGATTACTCGTTGTCAAATTACCTCGAATTCTTAGGGAATAATCAGGCTGAATGATGTCCAGTTTTCTGCTTGTCGTATCTTAGTAGCTATCTATCCCAACAGTATACTCAATAGTACCTCCAATAAACCACCGACGTTAAGGGTAGATTACGTTGGATTTAATAGTGCACATCCATTGAGGGACCTGACGTCACTGAATCTCAATTCAGAGTCCCGCAGATCGACATGTAGGTGCGACGTAGAATATGATAACTCCTTAGGTCGTTAAGATAAGATTAATTTTCGAAGCGTTCCTTTGGGAAGGAAGTAGACCATTTAAAAAAACACTTTTTTGATTGATACATTGTCTAAAAATCAGCAGTTGGACAAAATTTTCACATGTGGCTAATGTTAGAGTGTAACACATGATCGGCTTCTCTATAATTGCAATTTTATATTGGCTTGGCTGATGTGCCGATCTCTTAGTGAGCTTGTGCCAAAACAGACAGCCACGGTTAGTCAACAGCATACACACCAACAAAGATCATTGGAGTAGCGTATGAAAACAAATCGCAACATCCACGATACTGGTTACTAGCTGTTGCTCATTCGCCGAATCATTTAACTTGCATGCTTCACAAGTAACTCACCAAAAAAGCCAAAACTTGTCATTGCTCATCATTCCAAGAGACCTCTCTACCAGAAGGGCACAGACAGCCTCAGTCAAGGAAGTTTGCACAACTATTAGTTCCTCTTACCACGGCTGATTAATTTGCACCTTGGGCCAAGGTATTGCCGACCTATGAGAATAGTAAACAGTGGGTTAGGTGGTGCCGTTCCTACTACACAACCTAACCAATTACATTTATGCATATGCAGGGTTTAGTTGAATGAACTTGTCTGATTCTCACTAGCAGAACATTCCGCGTTACCCAGGTACTGGTTACCAGCTAATACTATCCAACAGGTGCGAATGAAGGATGGGAGAGTGTGGTAGGTTCATAAATTTTTGATAACCTGTGACCAATAATACAGTGGTCCAAGCACGACAACACCAATACAGCTTTTGGGATTTGTATGGCACCTTAACAATTCATCTATTATTTCGATGTTTCTTGCAGTCTGGGACTAACTGCAACCGCTCATGTATCGAACTACGTCGCAGGGTTGTTCTCAGGCAGGAGAAGGCACTGAAGAAGAAATTGCATTTTTAGTTGTAAACACTGGTAACAGTTCAAGGTATCATGGTGATCTCTTTGAAATATTTTGTGGCAATCAAACTTCTTTTCCCATAAAGTGTTCTCGGTGCACGAACTTAAAGCAGGTGAAAAGAGCCCTGATCAAGTCCTTGATTTCAAATACTCAACATGCTCACCTAATTTGACAACCCTCAACTTTGTTGTGGATCTTCCTAAAAGAGAGGACATGTGTAATTACATCAATCGTTGGAGGTAGGCTAAAAGTAGATAAGAGACTAGGGTTTTGAAGCCTTAACTTGCAACAGATATAAAGAAAATATCCACGAGAAAGCTCTGCAGACTCAGCTATCGTTTTCAACATGTTACTTCAAAAAGTAGCTTTTTTTATCACTATAGCAAGGTGATTTTTAGAGAATGAAATTATAAAAATATCCCCCAATTGTCATTTTCTACTGTTTTCTTTGTAGGTTCAGATTGAATTTTATCAGAGCATTAAAACAGGTTGCTGTTAATCATTTAAGTCCTTCGACTGATGAACAAAAAAAAGAATAGTGTATGGTTGCAGAAAAGAATTTTGAAAAATCAATTTGAACTGTCTGCTATACACACCCAGACTTATCATGTTAAATGGCTCGAACAGAGAGAACAAAACAGTTAATTTCTATGTACAAAATCCGGCTTGAAAATTCCCATTAATCACTTCATTTTCCGGTTTACTGAAGACCACCTGATCATTTTTATCCAATAACACCAGACCAGTTCAAACAGACATTCTCGTTTCATTGGATCCAATTTTTCGTTGTTGATCCCATACGAGACGAACCGAAGAACAACATGGGCATCACTTCTTACTTCAAATAGGTATCATCATACGGTAGCGAAAAAGGCGTTCAGTAAAGCACCATCTTTATTGTCCAACTCGCTGGTTCCCATGCCACGCGCTCTCCCGCGTTTATGAGTCAGAATTCCGGACCACAACAACCCCGGTTTCCGCTCACACGTCGTGTGCACTTCTACCCGGTTAGTGTGTCCAACGCATTCTGTCAGGGGGTATTCGCCTGCCATTCCACGTCCGTTAGGTCGATTTCGTTGGGCGTGTGTTGTTCGCAATCTATCCACTGTAGCCTCTGACCGTATTCTACGACCACGTCGAATTATTCCTGCGAGTGTTGGCATATTCGCGCCCCCGATCTGGTTATCCATCCCATTTTGCCTGTCATGTCTCATCCGTTGGTCCAATCCAGCTGAGCGATGGCTCATCTGATCGCCCATGTTGTTCCCGATCCGCTCGCTGTACTTACCTCCCGAGAGTTAAAATACCCACAATAAGTAACTTGCTCCACCATGCGCTAGTTACGGCTCTACTATTGACATTTTGAAACGAGTATTCCGTAACAACACCCTAAGAGGAGTGTGTTAGTGCTTTCTCACTAACTTGTAAGTTGGGTTAATTACAGCTCAGATTGATTCGGTAATGAAAAGGAATAGTCAGTTTGTCATCAGACATGTGTACACCGTTCTTTGTTGTCAAAAGAAATACTCGTAGATCTGGTGTGCATCCTGTTCCATCCAAATGTCTTCCCTTCCCATTACGTCTTTCATTCATCATATTTAAGTTACTCTCAGTTGAAAGCATTCTGGTGGAGTATACACGATAGATAAAAATAGTCAGCGGTGCCACCCTGAGAGCTTCGTTCCACGAACATTATGACCGGGTCAATTGCAAACTGCTGGTACCCGAACAATCCACATTCCATCGGTTCCGTGCGGGCTGAGTACCCGTGGTTCTCTCAGACTTTCATCTTCCCAAAGCTCCCCGGCCTAGGCGGCACAACAGAGGAGTACGTCCCGGTCTAGCCTATGAAAGCTACATACATCCGCAAAAGTTAACGATTCCTCCTGTCAACACCTAGGGTGTCGAGACCACCATTCCACTCCCAAACGGGCTTAACATCTTGTTGGTGCGTCTGCGTGACGGTGCGAACCACCCCAACCACAGGCCTATTAGCCTTGAAAACTGAGACTGTTATGCGGCTGAGGGGAGCTCCGTAGCTAAAGGTGTAAGGGGTCGACGCTGCGCTCACATTGCATCACACCCTGATTGGGCCCACTGCACACGCCAATTTCACCCGTCGATGCGCTCAGGCGATGTGAACACGAGGGCCCGACAGGGCCCCCTACCACTTGTTCCAGAGCCGTGGGCCGGGCAAAAAAATCCGGAGCACAAGTCAACGGACAGGCCTAATAACCGAATCGGATGAACGAACGGGCACAACACACTGCTGAAACCACAGCCAGATTAACTGGTTATCGGTAGGATGGGGATAGAGCCGCATTTCTAGTGTGGTCGCTCGGCCTCATGGACCAAGTGTTTTCGCTACCATAGCCAACGTCCGACAAACCCTGGATGCTCACATGTCTATCTATAGGCGTTTCGAAGTCTGAAGGGCGACAACGCTGGACTGGGAACCAAACTGCATCAGTGAGTGCAAACAGACGAGCCAAATATGCAATATTCCCCAACCGATTGTGCTACCACGACTGCATTTCCAGCAAACGATTGATACTAAGAGGTCACACTCATAAACCAGGCAGATTCTCACATTACTAAAGGAGTAGTCGAGAACGAACAGTAGTCCCACAGAGTTTAAGACAAGTCATGCTGTGATCTCAGGTTGATCGCGCCATTTGTGGACTCTGACGTGACACATTGTAGCCATGTCATGAAAACAGCAGGCATCGCTCAGCAAATCTCGGTTTCGTGGCCCCATTACTGAGCCCTGTCGTTCCATTTCTTGTCAACATACCTTATATGAAGCATGTCATATTGGGTCATTTCTTCCATATATTGGCGTCAGGATAAAGACAACTTGTTGTGCCAATGGGATCGAAGTGGACAGCTCGTCCAGAAATGTTGTCCAGATTGAGGTGCGTTGTCTTCTGGAAGTCTGCATTGTCTTGAGAAATACCGTGCGCAAATTGGATCATAGTGGAACCAGATCACACTGGTGGACCACGACCGAGAGGACAATGTGTTGTTTTAGGCAAAATTGCCTACATTGAGGTATTTTTTGTTCTCTACAGGTGAACCGTGTGCAGAGTACAGAGACTACTTTATGACATTAGCCAGAACTGGCGGCATCTTCTAGATGTACGCTTGTCGGTGCCGTTTACAGGATTGTGTGAGACCGTCTGTATATCCCGTGTAATAAATACCCTGTCTCCATTCTCAACGGTCTTAGTTTGGTTATTTAGCCTGGTTACCGCACATCCGTGACCTAGGAAAACGGAAAGCAGGATTGAAACATCTACGGTGATCAATCGATCGCGATCTCCAAGCCTGAACGAATAATGTCCGGGGCAGGTAACAGACCGTTGCAAGTCCACCCTGGCTTTTGGTGAACTGGATGTAACTCAGGTGAGACAAACCACCTCACGTGGGCCGCATAGGGGTATCCTGACCACTGTGCCAATAGGACAGTACGACCTAATGAAGGCTAGGCTCCGGTGACAGCGTTTCCGTTACGCAAGGTTGATTGGAACCACGTTGGTCAAAATCGCGATAACGAACAAACTTGTCTTACGGTCGACTAGCCGACGGTGTCGTGCGTCGACTAGTTGGTCAAAATGTACGAAGGAGATCAATGCCAGTGATTGACATTTGGATGTCTGTCACAATGAAAACCCACCGAAAAGTGCGGTGAACGCCTAAATTCATTGTACATAACCATAACTGATAGTAAGCGTACCGTGTGCTGCGCGTAAATATAACTGCACCTGTGTGAAACGTTCGCGAGTCTCCGATGAAAGTACGTTGCTTTGTTACCAGTGTCGATGATATAGCGAACTCCCGATTCGCGCTGTCGAATAAAGAACAAACGACTTCGGAGGGCAGTAACATCGGTCGCCACGACGTGTTGGCCGCCTAGTTTTCCTGATTCTTTTTGGAGGAGGAACAAGGACTTCTGCTGATACCACCACCAGTGGTCGGGGTTGACACTCGTTATAGACACTTGTCACACTTTGGAACTAGACCGGGACAGACTGTTGCTGGATTTATGAGGGGGGATGTGCGAGCAAGAGCGTTGCATGGTAAGCGTCTGGATGTGGCGTGTGAGTTCGTTCACGCGGTTGTTCAGGAGTAACACTGTCTTCGGCGCTGGCGTGGACATTTGGGAGATCTGGTTTGCATGTCTCCCAGATACAATCCGCGATGTCGCCTCACTAAGATAGGGCTGTCTGCGGGTTGGCACTAACAGTATTTTGCATATCGGTCGCTGGATCCAGTTTTATTTTAAGAAAAGCTCATCCTGCTCTTCTGAGCCCGCTAGACATGACATGTGGCGTAGAAGCCGTGAAGGCTTCTGGTCGCCCATCTCGGTAGTGCTAAGAAGCTGGGCGATGCGTTTAATAATGACCTCTGGTAGCTGCTCTTGTAGCTTGATTGAGTCTGGCAGATTCAAAATATCGTCCACCTCATCTATGACCTGAGGCGGGAGGGCAACAATCACGTTCTGAAACTTCGTTATTCCCGTGGGTATGTTTCGCAACGCGAAATTGGCCTTTAGCTGTGCCAACCAGCTCCAAGGATTATTCCCCATAAAAGGTGTGATCGGGACGGAAAGCCCATCGACGAAAACGTCCAGCATAATGCTGACAGTAACAAAATAAAAGTAAATAAATAAATGAAAAGGTATTTGTAACCTACGCCATTCAGACATAATATATTTGTGAAAAATTACAAAATATGCGGGCTTACCGGTTTTAGTGTGTATATGCACTAAATTAACGCTTCCCAAGTATACGCAACGGATACCATACACGAAGTAAGAATACCAATAATTGAGGGAAACCAAACAATTACGTCATGTCTCGACCAGTGCTAAATGACACCGATACGCGAAAACCGTTGAGGAGTTTAGGGAACTAATCGTCGAGCGCACGAGCAAGCCGGAAGTGTGTGACGCCATTGGCGCACATAGGTGGACAAATATTCAAACTGAACTACGTGACCACATGTAGCAAATGGGCGGCAAGCAAAGATGCATACGATCGTATGTACAATGTGAACGAGAATTCTTGGGAAAAACTTTACACATCGTACAGCAAACACACACGGGCTATCTCCAGGTCACTACATTATCTTTTACAAGCCACTCTTTCAACTGTACACGGGTTTTCGTCAAACTCAGCTTAGATGAGTTCAAACAAACCGACTCAGTTTCATACCTACCTTCTAATTCCATTGTCCTATAATTGGAACAGTCAACCCCTGAATTGTTTTTACCAATTGCGCACGGTGGCGATGTTGTTCGGGTCAGAAATCAAATAACTATTGTGAGATATAACGTCGGTGCATTTGCGCCTTGATCAATACTAACTGGGGTAAAGTTGCAGCGTGGTTTCCGTGAGACTGTGGAGATTCGTCAGCTGACCTCGCTATTGAGGCGCAGTGAATAAACTCTGATTCCTCTCACTTTGGCTGAATAGCTGTACTTTCGTCTCACTGAGGCCGATCCAGGGCTTGTGGGCTCTCGGGTAAATGGTTCGATCTCTCGCATACCTCTGAAGGGTTTAGCCGTGCTTTCGGTTGCCATGACAATCGGCAAACCGCTGCTCACAAGGTTGCCGTTTTAATACCCGATCGATCATCGATCATTCGGACGACGAAGAGGACCGAATACTATGACAAACTACGTACCAACAGGCGTTCAGAAGACTCATTTTAATCACAACCTGTTACAAACAAATTCGACGCAGCAGCTAATTGCCGTTTTGATTGTCCAGCGTAGTTCAACTACTGTCGCCTGTGTGTGAGAAGACTGGTTGATCGTTCAGCAATTAGGAAGCAGCCATTGTCGAATCTCATGACCTCCTTCCGCATTTTACGACTGTGTCCACTTCTTATTCTTGATGGCCCCTCAGAGCTAGTAAGACGTGCCTGCCTTTCCGACGAAACTCGTTCTATAAAATGTGCACCAGTTCTTCCCATCACTCATTCACGCGTTAATCTATTCACAGCATCCAACAGCCTGGTCAGAATGGGGTGTGGGTCGGGTAGACAGTCACAGCAACAATTATATGGAATGCATTAGAAGTAGGAAGATTCACTAAAAAGGAAAAAAAATGGTTGAAACAATCTTAGCAAAATAACTAGAAATGTGACAAATACAGGTACACCATTGACTGAGACACAGTGTTATCTAGATACTGTGTCTAGCCAGCGATTATAGTTACCACAAGGAATTCCGACCTGGACAGGCAACGTCTTTCCAGTCTAATCACTGGAGCAGTAATTTCGACACCACGGATGAAGGAAGTTGACAAAGTGACCTAGTATGCTTGCTGTTCCCATGGCGTACACTACTGGAAAAGATAAACATCCGATACAGTTGACCGTAAACTATCACCTTGCTTGTAGAATGAGCGTACACTGAACTTGACCGATTCAGCTAATCCCTGAAGCTCCTTTGCGAAGAAGGCAGTTTCAGATAACGTTACCAGTAACTGAACCGAAGGCAGTCTTTAAGTCTAAAAAGACCACCACCATCAGCTGTCTGTATGAGCGTCAATGTTCCAGGATCAGTCGCAGTATGAAAGTGTGGTCAACACACATTTGACCGGATCGGAGTCCTGCCTGTTTCCCATATATCTGACATTTTCTGGGCTTCCCGTGCCGAAGTAATGTGAGGACAGTTGGTGAATTGGACGCAGCTGACACTAGCCTGATACCTCTTTGTTTACTATACAGAATATGAACCCCTTCTTGAAAACGGGAATTATTGTTGACAAGTCCAAATCACGAGATACCTCGTCAGTTTCCTGTCCTGTCTGAATGAATGTTGCCAGTTTTGATATCAACCTTTCCCCACCATCCTTGAAAAGAGGAAAAGAGCGGAGATCTGGCTCAGCAGCCTTGTTATGTTTGGGTAAATTAAACCCCAGGACCAACTCAGGTTTCGACATTGGCTGTCTGAAATGAAATAAATGACATTTTGATTCCCATCACCTCTAGGGTTCGACTGAGATCGACTGGCTTTTTCGTCAGAATGTTCAACTGACCTGTAGAATCGGTGTTGAGGATTTGTGATGAGTAAATCATCTTCCACTGTGACAACATCATTTAACTTCTACACACAACCTTCTATTAACATACCAAGTGCTTATTGTTTCGAATTTACGTAGCTACACCGGATCCTCGCCATGTCTCCTGGTTTAAAATACAAAAGTTCCCGAGATGTACGACCGCAGCACGTTTTTCGTCAAATTCTGCGTGGTGAAAGCGTTCGCTCTACACTTGTTCCATAAAATATGTCGGAGGGCAGCAGTTCAAACGCCGCCGAAAATTCATATCACGTCATTTTTGCGAACACTGGTTGTGTCGCACTGTAACCAATGTTCTCATCTGAAATGTTCCTATTTTTGAAGCACTACACGTAAGTCTTCTTCTGACCACTGAGCCTTTGGAAGTCTAAATTTTACCTTCGGTCTTTCCAACCAACTGACTACAGTACCAGTTGCTTCCTTGGTGCTTGTACTCCAGTTTATCTGCGAATTTAGTGCATATTAACTGAGATCCATTATCAGAGAAAAATAACTCCGGTTTGCTGTAGTGAACAAATTGAGCACGTAACATTTCCGGTGGTATTGCTTAACCAATCAACCGCGAAATAATTTGCGAAATCACTTGAAAATAACAAGTATAATTATACAGCCTTCCCAAGATTCGGAAACGATTATCATTTTTCCTCCTAAGAAATTATTCAGTATTTCCCCGCATAACTAAGTAAAGTTCCACTGATGGTTCAAACCTTGTTTGTCACCACATAAATAATATCATTGTCTACCTTCTAGTGGTGCATGTTTACATGTAAATGCTCTCCCTAAAGCAATTTCCTCTTAAGGCACTCTCCTGGTGAGTAACTTTCACACCGACATCCAGCGGATGTTACTGTCACTCACCGGATGGTGTTCCACTCGTTACAAACATTTTCAGAATACATTGTCTTTTGCAAGATGTTGACTTTTACTTAATCGTTATGATATGTAAAATTTATTTGATAGTTCTTTTCTACCAAGTGTATTTTACGAGTCAAGAAGACGCGTGATAAAAAGACTGTTTAACGGGAGGATTCAACCGAATCACAAGTGTTTTAATTCCATCTGTTCGACATAAGGTAGCAAGCTTTAACAAAACTCAAATTCGCCTTTTTCCCATCCCATTCTGAGTATAGTCACACCTAAGTAATTGTTATGCTTTATCACACTACCGATTTCGTAACGCCACCTCTAGATACGCACGTTTGGGGTCTGCTAAAGGCTACTTAATCGGACCTCCGTAATTGGGCTCTCATCACCAGCACAACCTTTACCGCATAGCTTGTTGTGTTTACTGGTGCGGTAAAACGACGCTGGGAAAACCAGTACTGTATTGACAGTCGCAAGCGCGAAAGTCAACAAGCATGTGCATGAACCAACGCGCAAGCAGTGGCCTTCCGGCCGCGGTAAACGATTGGTAGTTACACAACAGCATATGACAAAGCAACCAATCATGTGCATGACTCAGTAAGTGTTAACACATGTCAATCGATCAGTTTGGTCGGGCGGAAAAAAGCAGGTGGCAATGAATGTGAAACAGTTCGCCCGCTATGTTACTTCCCTCCGTTAAAAATGGGTTATTACACATAAGACTTTTGACTGGGTCTAATGGACAACCGTTGGACTGGTGGCCGTGTGCGTTTCGAGTGTCTACACTCAAAATGATCTATAGTTTCTTGTGCAACATCTCTTACCGGAGTTTCCAGCTCTGGTGTTGGCAATTCAAATGTGTCTAGCAGTATATCCAGCGGTAGTTGATTTGTTTTTTCCGTATACCGGTGTTGGATATGGTTCACATGGCGAACGTTCGTTCCAGATTGAGTTTGAACTTGATACATGACAGAACCGATGCGTCTCATAACTCTACCCGGAATCCAGGATCTCTGGTGGGGTTTTGCGTTCATAATGTATATTAAATCCCCTGGTTTGAAGACGCGTTTATTTTGTGAACGGTGGCTGTGTTTTTTACCACCGTCCCGACTACACATGTTGGCGTTTGGTTTTGATGGCAACATCAAATCTAGGGGTGTTCTAATTCGTCTACCCAAGAAGGCTTCTGCTGGTGATTTCCCTTCCGGACCGGAGGCGTTAGGAGTTGATCTATAAGTGCGCAAGAAAGTATTCAACATGTCCGGGACAGTTCCTTCTCCTTGCAGTTTCTGAAGAGCTCTTTTGAACGTGTCCACGAACCGCTCCACCTGTCCATTGGATTGTGGATGATATACAGGTGTGTGTATCAACTGTGTTCCCATTGCTTTGCAAAAGTTGACAAATGCCATGGAGGTGAATTGTGGTCCGTTATCTGATACAATGCTTTCTGGGACCCCAAACTGCGAAAATAACTGACCTAGCGCAGTGACAGTGGTAGAAGTGGAAGCAAGTGACATGGGGATAACTTCGGGCCATTTGGAATACGCGTCGACAACAACAAAATAGTAGTTACCGTTAAGAGGCCCAGCAAAATCAATGTGAATGCGTGTCCAGGGACCTTTTGGTTCCGGCCAGGGAATCGCGTTCACTCTGGGGGGCGCTTTTGCTGCCAGTGCGCAGCTTTCACAACTCCGTACCGTCGATTCTATGTCCTGGTCAATTCCGGGCCAGAACATGTAGCTACGTGAAATCGCCTTCATGCGTGTCATGCCTGGATGTCCAACGTGTAACTGACGTAGTAGCGCCGATCGCAGAGGTGCCGGTATCACCACACGATCTCTGAGCATGACACAACCATCCAAAATTGTCAGTGCGTCCCGTCTGCGGTAGAAAGGCATAATATCTGCTCCTACTGAATTATTGGGCCAACCGACTCGCAGATATGTCAAGACACGCTGCAAAGCACGATCGAATTTCATTGCTTCTTTTATTTGCAAAAATGTAACCGGCAAATGGCGAATGGAGTCTGATAACACATATCGGACGTCGGCATCCACATTAATTGATGCAATGACAGTATCTTCTGGTATTCTAGTGCTCATCTTCTGAGAGATCAACCGAGATAATGCATCTGCATGCCCAAAATCACCAGTTCTCACATATTTGATAGTAAAATCATAACTCATAAGCGTGAGAGCCCATCGCTGAAGTCGATTTGCCGTATGCACGGGAATACCTTTAGCAGCACCAAATATAGATAACAGTGGCTTATGATCAGTGCATAATGAGAACCTGCGACCGAGAAGCATTTTGTGAAACTTTTTGACCGCGTAAACCAAAGCGAGACCCTCTTTCTCAATTTGGCTGTAGTTTCTCTCTGCCGATGTAAGGGTGCGTGAGACGTGCGAAACTGCCTTATGATGTCCATCTGGGAATTGATGAAGTATGACGGCGCCAATGCCATATTCCGAGGCGTCTGCTGCGACAATTATGGGAAGATTTGGATTGTAATGCGTCAAAAGAAGGTCGGATAGCAGCACTTGTTTAATGCGTTCAAATGAGCTCTGACAAGCATTGGACCATACCCACTCCGAATTAATCTGTAGGAGTTTGTTTAGTGGAGCACGCAAATCGTGCATGTTAGGCACAAAATTGTTGTAATAGTTGACTAATCCCAAGAAGGATTGTAAAGTAGTCTTGTCCTTTGGAACTGGGAGCGTAGCAATGGCAGCAATTTTGTCTGGATCCGGTCGACGACCTGTTTCATCAATGATCGAACCAAGGTACCTTATATTGGAGAGCATGATTTCACATTTTTCTATTCGTAGCGTAAAACCATAGTCTCGGATACGCTGGAAAACAGTATGCAAATGCTGGATATGATCATCAACAGATGAACTGACTATGATAATGTCGTCCATGTAAGCCATGGCATATGGTATATCAGACAACATAATGTCCATTATCTGCTGAAAAATCGCCGGGGCGCACTTTACTCCGAAAGGCAACCTGTTATATTGGTACAGCCCACGATGTGTATTAATCGTCAATAGTTCCTTACATTTATCCTCAACCTCAACTTGGAGATAAGCATCGGATAAGTCAATCTTTGAGAATACTGTCCCACCATTAAGCCGAGCAAACAAGTCTTCCGGAATCGGAAGTGGGTACTGATGCGTTTCCAGTGCGTTATTTAGTCCTGTAGAAAAATCGCCACACAAGCGTACACCTCCGTTCGCCTTCCTGACTACTACAATGGGGGCTGCCCAAGTTGAATAACTAACTCGTTGAAGTACCCCTGCTTGCTCTAATCTGTCGAGCTCTGCATTTATTGTTGTCGTTGCTGAGAATGGCACTGGTCGTTTGGGACGAAACACAGGTGTGCTTCCGGGTTTCAAATATAAAACTCCTTTTGCTTTGGTGCATAAACCCAGGTTTCCTGTAAAGAGATCGGAGTATGTATTTTGCAAAACGTGGACAACTTCTGAGCGCTTATGGGATACGATAGATGCCACATCATACGATAGTGTGTCAGAGGTTTGCTTGGGAGGGTCACAAATAGAATTGAACGGTACATTCCACAGATTCAACTTCTGAATCCAATCAATACCCAATAAATTAAGGCTGTCAGACGGTGAAACAAAACACACACCCGAACAACGGGAGTTACGAAATGAGAATTCGCAGTGGAACTCACCCAGGAACTGTATTTGATCACCACTAGCGTTCCGTGCCACGCGCTTCGTGTGACCGTATGTTGGTTTCCCAATAGCTTCCCAATATTTCCTCGAAACTATTGTGATATCTGAGGCGGTGTCGATCTGCAGAGTCACAGGAAATCCGTTAATAAAAACAGTCGCATATTTCCGCAGCTGCGAAAAATAAGGTCCTGTCGTTGCGAACACAACGTTAGACTGTCTTCTCTCACGATTGCCTGCTGGTTTGAGTATGGAATTCCGGTTATGAAAACAATGGCTTTCTTTGTGACCATAGCGACTGCACAGTTGACATTGATGAGAACGGAATGGACAAAATCGAACATAGTGCCATTGTCCACAATTCCAGCAGGCCGTCGGTGGCCCCGTCGGTCGTCTGGTGTGTTGTTGTGTGCTGTTTCTGGTAACCTTATCGACAAACAAATCGTCTTGATGCTCTTGTCTACCCTGAACCATCTGCGAGTCCTTCTTGAGGTTGACAAGGCGTAAGTACTCAGCCGTTAGCTCCTGCACTGAAGGTTCTATCATAGTGTCAAGTTTCCCCAGAAGTCTGGTGCGAATATCTGCATCAGCTTGCGACGTAAGTCCTGCAACAAAGACAAGGCTTTTGAATTGATCTGAAGTAAGTTTCTGGATCTGGAAGCGTTCGCATTCCTTGTTAACTCTTCCGGCATACGTGACTATGTCTTCCTCGGATAGTCTGTTCAGTTTAAGACAATTATATCGAATGTTGAACAGGGATGTGCGCTCACCGAAAATGATACTGAGATTTGCGACTGTATCTTTAAGCTTGAAATCCCGAGGATGTTTAGGTAGCACATAGTTGCAGTACTGCGTGTGCTCCGCTGTGCCCAGTTTTTGCACTAATAAACGCACTTGAGCTGCGTCACTCAACTCAGATCCATCAACCAGAAAAATATCCTCGTAACGATTGTACCACGTCATAAATGTGATTCCATTATCCGGGTCATATCGGAACTCCTGAATGGATGCACCCACGGTTTCTTTCAGCTCTGATTCGCTTTTGGCTTCTTTCTTGATTTGTCCGAACGATTCTAACTTGGCCAGCACCGACTCCATCAGTTTTGTTTGCCGTAATTCTTGCTCTCGAAGAGCCTTCTGCTGATCATGTATGAGCTCGAGTAATTCCTTTTCCATCTCCGCCGCCAAATGTTGTGTTTACTGGTGCGGTAAAACGACGCTGGGAAAACCAGTACTGTATTGACAGTCGCAAGCGCGAAAGTCAACAAGCATGTGCATGAACCAACGCGCAAGCAGTGGCCTTCCGGCCGCGGTAAACGATTGGTAGTTACACAACAGCATATGACAAAGCAACCAATCATGTGCATGACTCAGTAAGCGTTAACACATGTCAATCGATCAGTTTGGTCGGGCGGAAAAAAGCAGGTGGCAATGAATGTGAAACAGTTCGCCCGCTATGTTATAGCTCTCATTAAAACACCTTCAAACTGACCTATTCTGTTGTGTTATCAGGCAGACCTTCTATGCAAGTCTCGAACACATCGGACAACAGCGACTCGTCCAGATTTGCCCATCAAACCCGAGTCCCTCTTAAACATGGGACAAACAACTGTTCTCCATACATTTTCCACTCACTCCCAGTCTGAAGAGGTTGACTAAATGACCACACGTGGTACAGCAGTACGCGATGACTGCCACGTGAAACGATAACCTAACTGATTGCGCGTTCAGCACTGAGTGTAGGTTGTCCGGTCGGGTGAGAAGTGTCTACCAAACTGACATCCACTGCCGAGTGAAGAACCCATTCTTTTCACTAATGGGTGGAAAATACACCAACTTCCAGTTGAAATTCCTCTCCTCCACGTGAATGCTGCGATGTGATTGCACCTACCCTCACAAGGTTATGTCATTGCCTCCAATGTAGCAAGTACAGGCGCGGTTTATGATTTGTTCTTCTGACAGTGGACATCAGTACAGCAAACAAAATCCTTGTTAACAATGAGTAATCAGTTCTGTTATTCAGCTCAAAACAGAAGGAACCGTATCCTACTAAATGCTATTCGATTCCGAGAGAGGAGACTTCTGATGGGATGATATGACTTGTTGAAGCACTACTCACTCAATTATGTCTGCCTACAGTGATGCGAAGACGAACCGTTTAGAAAAACTTAGTATTTCAAAATTACCCAGCTAAAGCCGTTTTATTTTTGTACGAAGTATGACGAGCAAGGGGGACATCGATATGTTGACCAATGGAGCTTCATCGGAGAACTTCTATGTCTTTTGCGACTTGATTCAGCGGTATACGGAGAGTAATAGACATAGTAACGGTGCAATGTTTGATAACAGCTCAAATTCGTGCAGCGTAATCGAAGTCCGAAAGTGTTGCTTTGAGTAGATAGCAAACTGTTTTAGGTAGACTACTCTCTAATTCATGTACTGCTCATAAACGAACACTGTTCAAAACCATGATAGTAGTGATGACACACGCTGACCCAGCAAATATTTCTTTAAGTCGCCTTAATAAAGGACGTTTCTGTATTAATTTAGGGCTTGCTCTGGTTACCCGCCGCAAGGGTCGATCGCTTCTTTTGCCGCTGATCGGTCTTCGACCACTTTCAAATTTGTGTTTCATTTTTTCTACGTTAGTGGACCACCTGGAGAGAAAATGGTGTGCCAGGATTGTGTCAAAAATAGATTAAGTGTACTGCATTTCTTAGGCGGCTCGGCAACAGTCTATCCGTTAGCGTGATTGCCAACCGCGCACTACGGCTTATCATAACAAGTTGACAGTATCCAGATCAAATTTGGAACAGTTGAAGCACACCTGTGCACAACTGACACAAGAACGACAGGAATTACTCGTTCAGGTGCAACTTTAATGTGCTAGGACGCACAGCAGAATTGCACAACGCAACCTTTTCAACGAAAGCCTGTGAATTGATTAGTGGCGATGTCTTAACAGCCGTTCATATCGGGTTAGTTCAGTCGCCGTTTAAATGGAGCAGACGGATGACTTCGGTAGACATTTGACAGCAAACAGAAAGTAACAGTGTTAGGCTACTTAATGTTATTGCAATCCTTTAAATGGCCTGGCCATTTCAAGAGGTACCTTGTGTCCAAATTTTTTGAGGAGCCAGTAATTTAGGTAGCATAAATGGCATCTGTCCTTGATTCAAATCACCGAAGTCATATCAACAATCACGTGGTTGTTCCTACCCGTGAGGTGTATGTACCCCCGGTTGCACACCTTACCTCGCAATTATTTTATACTCAATCTGCTGCTATCTTCTTCAGATTGTGGCGATCCGGATCTATACGCTTTTCCAACCAGCAATTCTTTTTGACAGACTGTGGATATCTTAACGTTTCAATGAAACATTCCAATATCTGTCGGCAACTATGGTTGGCGAACCAACCTTAGTTTCTCGTCTGTTGCTTCTCCCCCTAATCTCATGATCAAAATATCCACAGGCTGTAGCACGTGGTTAGTCGTTTTGGCCACCTTCTGTCGTCTTGATTCATTCGTGTTCCTTTTAGTTGAGGTGACAACATTCTTCTGCTAGAAGTCATGGTAGAAACGCCTAACCTACTTATGATTGATCAGCAAATCGATTTGCACCCCTTCTGTTCGCGTTGGTATCCTAATCTTGTTTTCCAATCTCAACTATGTTTCCATTACAAAGTATTCCCCTTATATGAGGAAAGCAAACTAATTGGATCTGACTCACCTGTGTATGGGCTTGTCCACAGAGATCGGCTCCAGTGGCCTACCTCAACACCTTGACGACGAGGCCTGAAGCCGTTGCAGTAGACGGCGTTATAGCAGACTGCTCTGGCCGCGCAGACTGAGTCTAGTTGCCACTCCGAATCACGCAACTAAGCTGGTTGCACGCTCAAAAATCCACCGGTTGCTACACCACAGGGCTAAACAGGCCACCGGTTTATGGAGCATGGGAGAGCACCGTTAGGTATGTGCGACTACACCCGGCTGGTGCACCGATAAGCCGGTGTGCCTATTTCGGTCGGTTAGGCAATAACTCAACGTAAACAATGCGTACATGCTTGTTGCCTTGGCTGTGTCAGCTAGAATCAGCAAGAAATGTCTAAGTTTCACATTTTGGACTCAGAACTGTTCTGCTGATCATAATCCCCTCAAAGACTACATCAATTCGGACTGCCACAGTGTTCCTCCTTTCAGCATTAGCCTAAAGTTATCATTTTCAGCATCTTGTCTGCAATTGGAAGCCTAGTATCTCAGGATTAAGCGGTGTGCCTCATCGTTAATCAACGTGTTCATTTTTTGCCAATTTTTCAAACTTGCTCACACTTTCAGTTATCTTTCCAGGTCATACACCATGTGGTCCATAAATTACCGAAGACTCCTTTGAAACGTTGCACAAAAATGGTATCCATTGCCGGATGGACTATAATTTTCTACTAAAATTTTCATTAATATTGTATATATTACATATGTGCTGGTACATTTATAGAATAATCGGTGTCGTACCAGTCGGATAATGTAAGGTTTAAAAGTTAGGCGGAAGCCTGAAAAATTAAGGCTTCACTTATGATGGCAGAACCAAAATTATAATGAGGCATTAGACATGAAAAACTGAAACGCAAAGCTTCAGACGGAAAGCATAAAGCATAACCTGAAGAGCATGTGATTTAATTGTCACAAACAATGCTGTGTGCGAAGACTAGATGTTCAAACAATATGCCATAAAGATCGGAGCAATCTTGGCATAACCCAACTCCTTAATATGATACTGAAACAATCAATGATTGCTGAACGGCTACGGTTAATCAGCATCGAAAATCCGAGCAAATTGGCATGTCACCGCGGTGACCAGTCCGTATAGCACGCTGCAGTAATATCGGGTTTTGTTAAAACCAGCTTTATGGGAAAACACACATTTTGTGTCCCATGTTAAAATAAACGAGGTACAGGCGGATCCGAGCTTTTGGACTAATTGCAGTTCTTCAGTTTATTGATGCATCATGTCCATAAAGTGACCGATAGAAACTCAATAAAACCTTTGTCCTGTAGCACAAGTTATGCCTGTCTTTGCTTCGAAAAGTAGCAAGTTTTTAATATCTTCGCGATGGTTATTTTTTTAAATTGAAAGCATTTTTCTCAAAGGATAGTGTAGTTGATGTAGTTGAAGTTGATGATCTGCTCTGACCTGGCGATAGCGCATTGAGAATTGTCCCCGTTTGTGTAACGATGAGGGTGGGGGTAGAAAACGTAGTGTTATAGACCTCTTCCGATTTCACATTGTACTTCCTCAATAAAGGTAATGACGTTTATGAACAAGAAACAAGATGACTGATTAGTTGACTCAAGATGGGGTTGAAGTGGGGAAATGAACATAATGATGGAACGGTTTGAGTGAAATCAGCCAAACAATTTGATGACAAACCCAAGTACCCAGTTAGCTTGCATGGCCACTGACGTATCATCTGGGGACAGGTCAAGATCAATTGAAAACTCCGCGCCCAAGTCCTGCTCGCTGGTAGTGATACTGAGTTATTGCTTAACAAAAGGTACTTTGTACAGCGCAAATGATGAGGGTGCATTACTTTACATCTATTTGAGGTAAACTGCAGCAAGTTGTTTTTGGTCCAACGGCCCGTTGAGTTTAAATTGCAATATGGCTTCTCACTTTAATTATTCATTGTCTACTATGCGACAAATGTTTGGCGTCATCAGCACACAATGTTGTGAGCCAACAA
Organism: Paragonimus westermani; assembly: GCA_008508345.1. Classification (NCBI taxonomy): domain Eukaryota; kingdom Metazoa; phylum Platyhelminthes; class Trematoda; order Plagiorchiida; family Troglotrematidae; genus Paragonimus; species Paragonimus westermani. The sequence goes on from QNGE01001184.1 coordinate 133,478, forward strand.
CGAGGATGGCACAAGAATTACTTACTCAGAAAATCGAAACACCGAGTGTACGCCACAAGATCACCTCAAACATAAACACACATTTGCAAATAACTCCAATCGCGGGACGCCGCGGCTGCTACAGTTGTCAGTGTCCAGTTCACCTATGGAAATAAAATCACTTACTGTCAAATTGCTCTCATGTTACCTCTTGTATTTTTCCCACGTTACTTCAATATCCCAAACACATGCTCCTGCCTGACCACTGAGTAATGGCTCTCGCGCATTACAACAGCGCCGGAGAATTGACAAGCTGTGGCATTTCGAGCAGAGATGGAATACAGAACGGAGGTCCTAGTGTGAAACCTAGTGACACACCCCTGAGTTCATATTACCAATCTAAAGTTAAGGTGGCGATGTTGGGAGTAACCGTTGTGTGACGTAAAGAATTTTTGTTATCATGATTGTAAAGTTTCACGTATTGTTAAGTAACTTATTCTATCGAAGAACTTGGACAGAACATACAGACTGTAAACGGAATAAGCACATTAGTTGAACAAATGAACTGACTCTTGATTTATTTTGTAGTGACAAACTAAAGTGCCATCTTTGGACTAGTTTCAAAACGCCCGCGACCGCATATTGAAATAAGTTGTGGACGTAGAAAGGAATGATACACACTCGTTAGGTGAATGATTGCTTTCTTATTTCGCGTCTGTCAGCCTTGTCACTCATGGAAGAATAGTTTAGGAGCAGATAGGCTTATGCCTTCAAGTTGATCGATGGCAACAAAAAGGTATGCACAGTAGAGATTATCAAAACAAACATTGGGCATAAATCGTGCGTTGATTTGCGTTCAGATGTGAACAGCTCTGTAAGTGGTCCACAGATGAAGGTAAGTCTAAGCAATTATCGGTCAACTTCAGTGATTACTGAGAACTCTGAAACAGAAATTTCACAAAACTCGATTGGAAATTTCAGAATTTCACAAGCCCATACACCGCTTTTCAGTATGTGCATGGTAGTTTTCGTTTATTTACAATCAAAGCTCTAACACACACTTGTACCAACAGGTCGACCAAGATGTGATAAACGAGATCGTAGATCGAATGGGAATGTTCCTCAGAAGTTCATTTACGGTAGTGAAACGTGAAGTATAGGGATGAATTAAGACTACAAAATGGAAACCAAAACTGGCGACTTTTCGAAACGTTTTAGCTGCAGTTGTCGTCTTGTGAAATCCAGCGCATCATGTTCAGTAGGAGTTACAGTCAAAAAGGTACATTCAAACAACGATGACTAGTGGATAAGTCCCAATCATGATAAATATGGAAGCATGCTTCCCAAACTACCATTTCCGAACCATACGAACGACCCATCTCTCACAGTACATGGCAGTGTCAACAGATTGCATATCCCAGTAGATTCTGCTCTTTAACGCAGCCCAAACCTATTCGAACTTGATACGTATACAAGGCTGACAGCACACGCATGTGAGAGTGGGGTTAAAGATGGCTCGACGATGAATGTCAACGGTCTCTCCAACCGAACTCGCTGCTACTCGTACGGTCTGCCTGGCGCAACACGCCACAGTATGTAACCTAGTCGGGTGAGTCGAGCAGGATCGATCCATAGACACCAAACATTCACGATCGTCGTACGGTAGCCAGAATTTCTTAAAAGCCCGGTCAACACTCTCTCCTACAACACCTTCGTGTGATTTGTAAACCTACCGCATACCATGCGGAACGTGATCACCAGTTCATAACGTAAGCATTCTAACTAGTCCAGGTGGCACGAATTAACATGCCTCACTAGACCGTGGAAGGCTCGTTGTCAGTGTCTGATATGTCCAATGTGCCCGACGTCAAGTCAGCAGATGGTAGTGTATACATAGGCTGATGTTTACCAGGTTTAAACAAACTTGTACAAATAATTTCTGAACGGCTTGCAAGCACAAACAAGTTCGGCTATCGGTAACGTTTCACACCAGACGAAAAATCCACCAGATCAGGTAAACTAACTGCAAATTTGGTGGTACTCATGAGCAACCAAATAAACCCTGAGGTGGTAGGTTATGAAAAATTTCACACAGGCAGGGATCGATGCTACTTCCGGGCTTTCATTTGCAGTAGATTAGAAACATGTGAAAACCAAACAGCAAAGATTGCAACACAGGCAAGGAGGTTGACTAGACAGAACTCAGTTGATGTCAATAAAATACAGAAATTCGATACAATATTAAACTAGCTGGGCATTTAATAAGACGAACTAGCCGACTTAATGCTCACCAGTGGACGCCCTAATAAAATATTTATACTTCGTATCGGGTTGTAGCCAAGACGTTCAAGTGGCTAGCCCAGGACTGGAGTGAACCCGCGGCATCGAACGCCGCCAGAGGTGGAGACAGTCAGATGCAGTACAGTACGTTCTAATAAACTGCCCGTCGCGTAAGAGTCAATGACACTTGCGAAACGAGTGAAACATGTAAATAGTATCTCAGGCTGAACACCACTCACATCTGGCCGGGGCATTCATATTAAACCAACTTCCCAACCGGCAAGCCTCTTTCGAGTAGAGGCACTAGATTCGAGTTTCGCTCTTGTTAGACCTCGTCTGTAGTGCACATATTTGTCACGCTTTGCTCAGGTAACCGTGTTGGCCACTGAGCCATCGATCTCACATTTGATACGACCAACTGATCATATCTGAACGCTCGGCCACATTAGTTTTCAAGCACTATTCTCATTGCCCTATCGCCTCGAGAGGAGACAGTCTATGTTGTGTTAGCTTCAATCGATGACGTCACGAACTGGACTTCTGTCCATGATAAATTCGCAGGAATAATCAACTTGTTGAGCGATACTTTGAGCAATAGGGGATTTTGTTTTATATAAGCTCTATGGAAATGTCACGGTTGTGATCAAATATGAGTGATGTTCTATTGTGTATCGGGCTTTCACGGGACGGTAGTCCTCGATTCGGCTTGCACCCAGTTGCACTATCGTTGCCTAGTCACGATAGAGAACAGCTCAGTTTGCGTACGCCGTACTGACAAGTCCTAACAAGAGCAAAATGGGAGTTTAGCACATCTTTTTGAAAGAGGCTGACTGGAACGTTTATTTGAATGGAAAGGCTGCGTGCAAATGTGCGTAATGTTTAACTTGAAATTAAGCAAATTCTTGACCATTTATCAGTAATCAGATACCTCAGGATAGAATGTGATTACGTAACCACAAGCGTCAGATAACATTTTTGTAGACAGAGAAGTCAAGCGCCTTGTTAGTGAGTTCCAGTTTTTACGAGAAGGCCTACATGAATTACCGGGAAGACAATACATATCCTGTAAGAGAACGTAGACGTATATAAAGTGTACAGTCGATTTTGAAGAAGTTGACGTGGAATGCCAGGCGTTTAACTTGGACAAATGTGGAAACAATTAAATCGGAAACGGTAAGCTAATCACAACCAGTGAGCGGGCTTTGCTAATGTGATGATTAGCAAAACAAATGAGGAAATTATTGAGAAAGATTCCATTAAGTAAACTGCACGGTACAACTGACCGTTTATCTAGAATAAAACGTATATGTACATATGAAGATTGGACGAAAATACCTCATTAAACACTTCGCAAATCAAAATCAGAGCTGATAAAAATTCTACCCGAGGTGATGCCGTCTGTATAACCCACAAAAATACACTTGTAATTCGAGACCTTGTGGATGTGTCTAATCACACAAGCATGCGAGAAATCATTAACAAACATGGTAATACTTAAGCATTTGTTCTACTTATTTCAAATATAATATACCGAGCTTCGCACTTAACGAATGAGTGTTCACACGAACGCCATCTTATAATAATAATTCACTGTGTGTCATTCCGGATCAATCGGTGATTCGAAAGTTCCGGTATTATCGACCATCATTTCGGATAGGTTGAGGAGCACCATCAAAAGTAGCCCTATTTTCTAGCACTTTACAAGAATAACGAACCGCGAAGAAGCACTAGTCTACCCTCTAACTACGGCTGACGGCATCCGATTTGGATTAGCCTGTCACCTTGACTGAAGCCAAAGGACGTCTGTGCTTAGCGACCACCGCGAGTGGATTCCGCTATACCCCTTGCAGTTCCATTCACACATTGCGTATCCGGTGTAAACCTGAAGGAATAAGACCACTAGGTGTGTGAGTGAGGTCTTTGTGTCCAGCCGGCCAATGCTAGTTAGCCACTTGACTGGCTAGCACGAAAAGGACATCCTTACCTCTCGGACAGTAAACAGAGAGGACTGCAATGGTGAGATCTATAGTGGAGAGAAAAATATTGAAAAAACTGAAAAAAGAAACAATTCATTATAAAAGTATATAATAGTGCACTCTAGGGAAGATAAGGTGTAAGGTCAAGGTGCAAGACTGGACCAAAAGAAAACAGGCAAAACATTCACCAGACTTTACGCCTGCAATGCGAAGGAAAAAGGAAGATATAGGGTCAGAGACATCCAAGTTTCTGAAAATGGAAGCGGGTGAGTTTCAAACGACGGTAATCGTGGGTTGATGTGAACAAGGAGAACGGAGGTAACCGATATAGTCTACTTCGCGCCAACGTACACATTGTCTGTTGGCCGACGGTGTATTGTGAGTACGTTTATGACCCACTAATCCCAAACTGCCAGCGCATTCGAGGCCGCACACGTCACGACGCCATTTGGTCATCACCACGATCTATAGCACGGATGATTCTCCTGCGTACCGCGCGCTTCCATTTACGGCCGCGCAATTGCTGTTCACGGAACTTGCGGACGCCCATCCGGAGCATATTTCAATGACTCAAACACGATATCTGTACAACCTCAGAGCAAAATTCTTCATTTCGGTATTGAGAAGTGCAAGTCGGTGCACTGTGAACAAACTCCTAACACCGACTATCATCATGATTGTAATGCACTTCAGTCAGTGATTAAAGGTAAATACCTGAGAACGGTCGTTTCCAACACAATCTCAGGTACAGACAGTATCCAGAACTCTCAAGGCGGCCTTCCGGCAAGTTCCATTCATGCACTCTGTACCTCACTATAATAGCCCCACGTAGGTTTATACTGTGATCTGGCCTCTGTGAGGCTGACGGACGAAAAGTCACCAGGGCCGTACTAAGAATACAAATCAAGTTCTATAGAAAATAACTTAGAAAATTAGTATATGCTCCGTCAACCTGGAAGCAATGTGAGATTTGCTGCTTGTTTTCGAAGTCCTCGATTCAGGGACTTACTAACACAAGCACAAATAGCTGGAAGCGCTGATCGATGAGCTACGAGAACACAATAAAAATTAAACAAAATAAGAACTCTAACGTTTGTTAGACAAACATTCTTGACATAGGGTGATCACCAGTTGGACTACAGTTTGTTGCTAATTGCACTTAATGCTTGCATTAGGGCGTAATCTATGACGCTGTCAAACTCTTGTCCGCCTAACAAGTTTCTGAGCGTCATGGTCCTACTCTCTCTCTCTCTCTCTCATGTCGTACAAATTCTTCATTGACAGTGTTTATAAAAAGGTGTCCTACACTAGTCTTGCCATGAATGCTTTAAATAAAGGCTGACATCAGAGGAAGAATCTTACCGATACAGAGATCTTGGATACACAACCTCGCACCCACGTACTATCTATTGAGCATAGTCATTTACGAAAAGCTTTATTGTGCTGAGAGATAATATCTTTAGACGATAACTTTAACAAATCTTATTAGGGTGACGGTATAGATGTACATCACTGCATTTTTCAACAGATGAAACGCACTTGAAGTCAAGCAAAAACTGATGACAAAGGTTTAGTGATGCCTCATCATCATATAAATGAGTATGATGAACATTTGCACGGTTTAAAAACAATTCGCAATTCCGTTCGGGTCGGTTCTCCCAACGAGACTTTCAGGTGGAGGCAGAGACATTTAGTTATGTGCATTCGGAATCTCAACGAACTCGCTGTGCCACAGCAGATGGAGATGTTGACACCTTAATTCAACCGGGCAGAAAGTCACTGAGCTTTGTTAGAACGGGCTCAAAAACGAGCATTTGATATTGTGAAAATACCAATTAACGCACAATATGCACCGATGTTGTTGCCCCACCTGCCACACTCAAACACTGTGAAGAAAGGTTTCAATAGGTTCAAGAGAATGGCTGAAAATTCAGGAAGTTCTTGATTTGAAAATAGCTTGCCTTTCAATCTTGCAGAAGAGGACGTGGATGCTATTATACCCGTCACCGGATCCGCTGTAGAGATACCAGTATCCAATAATCGATATTGCGTCGATCGAAAGAGAAACAGACAGAGATACCGACAATACGAGATGTATTAGAAGTGTGTTCAGATAGAGTGGTTGGGTATAGAAGGATGAGGTGTGTAGATGAGGAGGAAGAGAGCAACCAGCGTGATCAACAACAGTCAGGAATCCAACTGACTGATACCATTGCCACGATCAAACATACAAACAGCGCACAGTACACTTATAAACTAACACGCGGGAAAAAACAAGAAGTGCGGATACATGGAAGAAAAGTGCCGATCTCTGTAAGTATGTTTCAATGGAATATGTGTGCGTAATGTTACTAACTCTAATAAATTCTAGTTAACTAGCACTCACCCTTGACGCTGTGTAGTTTGGACGATATGGATGATAATCGGTTGCTGATCGTGCCTCGATGCAGTGCTTGTCACAAAGGCGTCTGAATGGTTCCGGGGAATTCTCCGTGATGAACTCATTTGGCAGGGTACTGCAGTGACGGGGAGTTTGCACAGCAAAGGAATTGGTCCTACAACACAGTTTGTAACGTTGCCTACTAAGGTTCAAGCGGTTTCACTAAGGCTAATCTTGTTGAATTGTGGCAAACGGGTTAAGAAATGAGCTGCGTTGTGCATTAGTATCACGTCACCTCGAAGACGACGGATCTCAAGGCTTAGTACGTACGGCTGTCCAACTCTCATTGTTTACGGTAGTCCCCGTAATCCTATAGCGCGCTCGTGGTCCGTCTTTGAACGCATACAAGTGGCCTAATATCATGGACGAACAGGCTGACAAGTTCAGTTCCAGGTGGGACCACACTAGACTACAAAAAAAATAGCAAAGCGGATTTGGTGAAAACGACCCAGGCTCCTTTCGACTAGATGGAATGTGTCGTTGGTTCTGGGGGCTAGTGTAGATTTGTAACGGCAGACCTATAAGCATCCTTGTACAACTTTTCCGAGATGGCTCCGTTGTGACACAGAAAGAATAGGGGTATCAGTCATATAGTATGTTCTTATTGTGTTTAGGAGCGAGTGGAAAAAATTGTGTCTGTTTAAGGTTGTGAAGCTAAGAACGCTTCAATTTTTTCCCATATTCCCACAAAGCTCATAAAATACCATTCATACACAGGACTGCCTTCGGTATTCCTCATCGGAATTTTGCACATCGAAATTGTAACTAGTCAAACAGTTGCCTGTGATCCACCACACTTTTGTGATTCCTAATGACTTTCTAACCACACACATATCTCCACACCTTTCAATCCTCTCAGTTCTTAAAGCATTATTTTCTCGTCATGAATCTGATTAAAGAAGACAGTAGGGTGGTATTGCACGACTTATGTTGGGACAAGTTTCGCTGCATCTTTACAAGTGAGCATACAAACCATTTATATGTCAGTAAGAGAAAGCAAACTAGATACTAGAGGAATGCAACTGTCAGAGTTCACAATCACACTCACACATCCATGGTAGCCGCAACCTTATACACAACAGGGGTTTGAACCTTCGGATGGCAAAATTCTAGCAAAGCGCAGTGTTCACCTGCGTGACGTTGAATAGATTGCGCGAAATGCCGTTGTAAGATCGCATCGATGTTACGTCATCAGAATATGACGTGCAATGGATGATGCGGCCTCCTTGTTTCTTTTCCCGGATGTGAGGTCATGCGTTTGTGCGACCTGTTTTTTGCCCACTTCGAGACTTGCTCCATAGCCCGGGTTCGCAGCTGGCACTCGATCCTGCCTATGCAGGATGCTCCGATTCGATACCGATATTCATAGATAATATTGGATTGGGCTGATTCGGGTGCCAGTTATTTCACACAGGGTAACGGAATCCGAAATGTTCCGAACAGAATCACTGGATTGCCGCATTGTATGTTCTCGTCATAGAACTAACCAGACGACGGTGAATTAATTGACAAACATTATCGCCCTTGAAGGGAAGGTGAAGAAATATCGCCTTCTTCGACACTATATCGGGTTGCATTCTCACGTCTTGCGATAAACGGTTTAGGTAACCGTTTAGCTGTGATGTGGCTTCTAACTAGGCCATCACTTCTTGAGCCGTATCTTCAGATAAAATACGTCTGGTTTGATCGAACAACGTGCGCACGAAGTTTGGTTTAGAGTACCTGAGTACAAAGCTTTCAACATGCAGATAATGACCTATCCAAGTGCTCTTGTGATGGACGCTTCATTGAATCGAACGATCTGCATTTCTCTTGTTGTAAATATCGATGAATGGTCGATTGTCTTGATTCTCGACTTCCATACTGAAATGTGTGTTTAATTGCAAAGAATTCACTCGATCGACTGGGCTGTGTGCTCACAGCTGCTTGCAGTTTGCAGCTGTTTGTACTGATTCATCAACTCCTCAGTCCATTCTGTGGACATACTACTGGGGCATGATGTTGTACGGCTGGATAACAGCGTTAAAATTCCCCTCTGAAAAACCAAACCTTCATTTTCCCTAAGCTATCACATCAGCCTCCTTTCACTCATTGTGATCCAACCTGTAACTTCATCGCTGCAACTCTAAACAATACTTCGTCGAGTATGAAAAGAACATTATGATGGGGATCCCAAAAAAGCTTATCGATACCAGTATCGGGTTTCCGAAACCTCCTTGGAGTGCGCAAGTACTGATACTTTCGGACGAATGCCAGTAAGAGGGAGTGGTTGTTTGTTACAGATAAACCACTAAATGCCTTATTTTCCGGATGTTTACCTTCAGCCCAGAACCTTCCAAATGCTTGTTACAGACGCTCCAACGCGCTATTTTTAGGAAGTGAAAAAAATTGATAAAAACCACGTGGCGTTTGCTGCGTACAGCAATCTTTACCAAAGTGAACGCATTCCACTTGGACTCACCAATGGTGCACCGTGTTTACATTGGTCAACTGGTAACTTCCAAGGCAAAAAAAACCCACGGAACTTTCGTCGATGTCGATAGCGTTTCCATCTGTAGGAAAAAACAGAAGAGAAGGCGATGAAAGTTTCCGGACATTTCCCGAGGTTTTGTGAAAGTACGGAATGGCCTTAAATCAGTAAAAGCACACCATTTAAAGTATCAGAATCACACACTGATGGCATCAAAGTTCCAGAATTCGACACGAACAACCTTTATCAGGTTATACGTAGTCATGACAGCGAGCGGCATGATCTTTTGCGCATTATTCACAGTGAACTTCCAGTTATTCGGATAAACTGTCTCATCATCCACACAAACTGACCACTTGCCAGTGAAAGTCAGTTTCAATTTGGAACTACTTCTTTGTTTCTGTCCACCACTTTGGATAGAAGCGACAGCCTGACAAACTTGCTGGTTACTGAACACAGTCAGGTCACGATATGTAACTTTCTATCTTACTTTAGTTCCCCAAACTTGAGACCAAGTTTCCAAAACGATGGGAATAATCCCCAGAAGTAATGAATGGAATTACAAAACAGTTACATTGTGTCCAAACGTAGACAACATCGCGTCCTGATGGGCAGATTTCACAGACCTAAATTCAACCTTCTGTGCTTCCCAGTATCCTTTATAAAAAGTCAATTTTGCAAACAGTTCCTTTGGGTACTTCCCGTCAGGCTTCTACAATTACATAGGGTAAGCTTGGTTTATATATGAAAATTATGAGCCAAATAGGGCATTTAAAATCACGGAGGTGTTGGGGATCACAGTCTACTGAATAAGGATGAGAGTGTTGGTGAATACGCTGGTGTCACACTGACCTGTCATGAGATATGCATCCGTCAGCATCAACTGGTTCACGCTTGCTCGGGCTTCAAGTGAATGTGGATATGGATGTAGGAGGTGGAGAGTTTGTACTTGCTTTCGAGCATACACACAAGGGTTGTGGGGTCTAATAGCCGTGGATAACACTCGTACTGTGATAGCCTTGGAGCAAGTTTGATGAAATTTGCAGATGATTCGGAACGCTTTATCCGGATTTATTCGATGGCCATTGCCAATTAGGTTGGGAGATGTTCAATCCCTATGAAAACCAAAAAGAATCCCCTACTAGTCATCAGTAATCAAAATAGTGCTGAAAAAGTCAATGACTTCTGTGATTGCAACTAGTCGAGGGGTCATCGACTGGAGTTAATAGGACAGGTTGAATAGACTTTTGAATTGTTCCATATGAACGATGAAGCAACACACTGTCTAGGAATCAGAGTCAGTCATGATGTTCTAACTAGATGGTTAACTCTGTATTCAGGTTTGCCTTACAGAACTCATCTACTATGACCCGGCAACCACCATCGTCTGGAAAAAGACAAAACAGTCATCCATATAGCACTTGTAATGTGATTGAGTTTTATGGTCCGTAGTTTGGCAGCAAATAAATTTGCCAGTAACGGACCTAGATGTGAACATATCGTTACTCCATATTTCTACCTGTATAATTCTCTACTCAATTGAACCTGGACATTGTGGGTGTAAAACACTAATGGTACATTTTCTTATCGTGTATTTCCTGTCTGCACAGAGACAGTTGAGAGTTATCTCATGCGAGTAGGTGGACTTTTCAATGTACTGTGCTTTGAATCAAAAGACATGACAACAAAAATTTGACAAACATCACTAAAGGTGGGCCTATCATCGAGGTGTCACTAGATGATTTAGAAGCTGATATCATTGATCAGTTTGAAAATGCAGTTCATCTGTAGTGAAAGAGAGAAATGGATAAGGTAGAGAATTACTCACGTTATCAAATCAACATTTAAAATACCCCAGGATTCCCATGAACAGCGCCTTTAGGCAATACTTTCCTTTGTGTAACTGCGAGCAGATATGTCAAAGCAAGTTGTGTAACATGCAGGCCAGCCGCTTCCGCTCTGAATGTCCGTGGTACTTGTGGACCGAATTTGAGGCTATGTGATGGCACCAGGAAACAGCGTTCTTCAAAAGTAGGGGTTCCAACAAATGTCCTGTAAAAGGAAACAACATGAACAAACGTGAGCCAAAAGCCCAGTAGGCCATGCACACGAAAACGGTACCGACAACATAGAAGCACGCGCCGTTACACAACTCAAATTCAATCCGTGTGAGCTCGCTGGTTTCGGTTGCGCGTTACATTTGTTTGTTTGGCGCAGACCTTTCAAATGAAGCTTGAAAAGTAATGTGTATAAACAAATGATATCAGGTTCTATTACCATTTGATTATGAAAAGCTACAATGAAATCTTCCATATTCTTTTTCATATCTGCTTTGTCAGTTTCATCTAACTGTCAGTTGTGTATCGGGAATATCTGTACACATATAGTCAGCAGATCATGTGCTAGTCTAGTATTGCCTGATCTGACAAAGCAATTCAGCCCCAACTGAGGGATGACCCTATCACTGAGGTCGGACAGTATAATTATGCATCCCCACAGGACAAAAATTGAAAAGCAGAGCAAAAGAAGATAAGAACTTTTAACAGTTGAGTATATTACCGAGGGTGCACAATGTCCTTTGCACCCAGGGTAAAAACTGATGGCGCTCTATGAAAGCAAACATTGGTATTGAAACCCACCTAACAGTGATCATGCGGAACGGGAGTATTCAGGAAGACAGAAAAATACTGTCAAGTAGATAGGCTTACTGGTATATCAGAATTTTCCGTTCTGAAAACACTCCAAGGGAAAGCATCCTTCTAGGTTGCAGTGATCTCATTTTTCATGTGTTACATCGTGAACACACTGATACTTGAAAACAGACAATCTCAAAGAATCTTCCAAGCGAACAGTTAGAGAAAGAAACATGTTACACAATCCGTCCATGAATGATGGTCTGAAATCACACCGACTGCAAAGGATTGATTGTTTTCACCAGGCACACTACTCGGGCTAACGTAATTACAAATCCAAGTGAATCTGTCAGCTACGCCGAATGTCTCGTTATATGTCCGAGTTCGGATGGATGCATACATACATAACGCAAGGCTTAGTGCAGGGTAGGTACAGCGCCTCACAACATGGAACGAGTAGAGATAAATGTCAGTTGGTATTATCAAGATACGATAAACCCACCCAAACAGAAGATAAGTGGTTCTCAGCTCTATCGGGCAGGGTTTCTAACTAAAGATCCTTTGGATTACTGGGCCCTGTGATATCGGTACTGTAAAAGTGGGCTATCGTCAGGCTGTAAGTATTCTGCTGTAGCGAAAAGAACACATGTACGAGGGAAACGGTAGAGCATTACATGATAAACTACCGTATGGTCACCTGGTGAGTTGCACAATATCCACATGCGAAATTAAGTGGACTGAGGATCAATTGTCCATTCAGGAAAATAACACTACTCATTCCAGTCAGACGTAGGCGTAGGTACAGAAACACTTATCAGCCCTGTATAGTGAATCAAGCTTTTCTCACACACCTTTATTTGTGTGCTCATACCTAACATGCTACAAAGGTCCCTAGCCAGGATGGAGTGTTGGGCTGACGGATACTAGCCTCAGTACGAAGTCGTTGTTTGACTGCCGCGTTGTCTTTTCGGAACAACGCACGGTTTCGTGAGGAAGGCACAAAGAGAACGGCAGCGGATAGGCGTACGGAGCATGCGTCTTAATCACCATAATCGATGACGAGAGAGTGCCAGAAATTGTTCAATTCGCCAGTCGTGAACAGCCATTTGACATCTAGTCGTTTCCGCGGTGATTCGAAAATACATGAACAACCGTGTACAGGCAGAAGTCAAAAAGGGATACCGGACGAAAATCCTCCAAACAGGTGCACAGGCGAGGGTTAGCTACTACAGGGTAGTATAGAAAGCGAGGATACAGCGTACATCCGCATCTCACCAGAAAGGTCCGTACCTTTCCGTCGTCACGAGCAATTTTCGAATTACGGCGTCCGATCACACTGAACATTACTGATGCTATTTATAGGATGAAACCAACCTTAACGTTTCGTGGAATATATTTGAATGGGACTTACGCAAACAAATTGTCACCGAGCAGGCTAGCACGAAACTGTTCTCTAGGATTGACCACAACAACGCAAATGTAAATATGATTTATTATAAATGAAATAACAGTGTTACACCCACAAGATTTCACTGATGGATTCTTGCCATCGTTTAGTAGTTCTGAAAAAACACCTAATTACTAACTACACCCGACTGTCCCGTGCATTTCTGGTCCGACAGACAAGAAGTGCTCAACAGTTAATGGCTACTGGAAGATTGCAGCAAAACCGCGGAAGAGGGGAAATATGTGTGTTGATTGGCAGGTGGGTAAGAGTATCTAGCTGGTAAGCCTAACTACTTGAATATGAAACCTTAATTGGAGGGGAGAGGCTGGCAATTGTGACAAACCATTGATGTTAGCACAAACTGACTACACTATATTCATTGGTAAATACTCTTTTGACCAACGGTCCAAAATTGGTAACATCGAAAGTGAGTTGCATTCTGAATGATGTTCGTGGGTCCTATTTGGTGAAAAAATCGTCCTCGTGTAATCATCTGAGTACCCCAATTGGCAATCGTCCTCCACTTCAGCACTACAGGTGTGGTTGGTTACTTCACATTTCTGGTTACTACTCAGAGGCGGATGTAAGGATTCCGTATTGCCCAGTGCGAAGTCACGAACGCAGTAGTTTACACGGTCGCCTTACTCCGGCCAAAGATATGTTTTAATGAGGAGCTCCAAATGACAGGAAACCCATAGAAACTGGCCGGATAATTGCATCTGCATGTGAAGGTTGCAACCAAGTTGGACTTTTTTGAAACAAATGCCAATCAACGATTGTTGAAAATGTATGTATTCCACCTTCAATTGAGGTTGCATAAGTGGCGAATAAGAGTTAGGACAGTGCGTTCCAAACTCCTCACATAATTAGAAATATCGCGAACGAGTTAGGAGTTTGTACACATCTCCAGGTCCTGAGCTCATTTCCTCCACGGGGCTGAAGTAATATGCAGGGAGATGGTAAGGACCACTTGGTGATTTGTCCCACCGCTCCCTACAATAAGGTAAGCCTGCAATCATCTGGAATGTTCACGGCGCCCCATCCACCCTTGAAGATACCTATCGCAATAAGCCCATCATTCGGGAACCAGCAAACATGTCCGTTGCCTCCGGTGAAGACTCGGGTGTAGATTTTCATGCGATATCAACCGGGAATAGATCCTCACCAAGGTGGACGGGCAAACGTACCAGTTACAAGAATACAATAGTTACAACAGTATTTCACCAAGTGTTTCCGGTACGTGGGGATCCTACCATTATGTAACAGAAGTTACATAACTGATCAAGCGAGACCTGCTTTGGCTTCAATTGTGTTCTGCACTGTCGCACACGGGGTACCAACTGGGTATGATTCATTTGAAATTTATTGAGAATTACAATAAAGTATCTCAAAGCTGATGTATTTGGTTTTGACCCCTCACCAATTGATTAGGGACAACTTGGTTTTCACACTCAACAATCTTACAAATGGTCTAAAACAGGTTTCCAGAAGCTGAATTATCTATGAATCAGGTTGATATATTGCCAAAAAATGAGGTTTGTTGTGAATAATTGAACGTGTGATCTCATAAGAGAACATGTGCCTTATCAGATTTTCTCAGCTTTTCACACTTGATTGGTATGACGGACGAATTACTTCTAACCGGAGAGAATAATGCTCAGTGAGACCAATGATTTCTGTGGGTTCTACATGACGAGAAGTTCCAGTAATGAGGATATCGATAGGAAGTAACAGGACTGTTACCGTGTTTTCTACTGAGACGATCAGTCAATCTGAACGTTACTCACAGGTGAGTGTGACTAGACGTTTTCGTCCTACAATTACTGGCGTGATGTGAATAGCGCGTCGTCAACGTTCAAATCTTGCATCTGGTTTACCGGAAGTGGAACGCGAGTCTAATGATTTTCTCGAAAGAGGTGCCTGAAAAGCCTATAGATTGCAAAAACTTAAATCGATTGTGAATGATGTTTAAATTGTAGTAGCCAAAATCCCTTAATGCCCACCATTAGGAAAGGCTGCGTTGATGTTAGTTACATGGATATTACCGAGCACGAAAACCACAATCTGCATCACATCCGTTTGCATTTATCTGTGGTCACGTGGTCCGAAATCTAACACAAACTTTTGTCTACTGACGCCAGTCCACTGAAGTAGGTTTTCATTGCATAATATTTGTAAATACATCAACCAAACCAAACAAACGAGACACTCATTCGAACGCTGATCGCCAAAACCAAGCAGTCTACCAATCGCCGAACGGTTGAAACCGATACATGCACCATGAGAAATCTAAGTTTTATACAAATCACACCCATAGTACATTAGTCGATTAACTAATATCACATGAAAAAACCTGCCGTCTAGTAAACCAGTATGAATTTGTCAAGGAAAAGCGTCTGACAGTACACTCCGGGTACACATTGACAACCAGATCAGTTATGATCACCGTTAAGTATTCGCAATCGGTATAAAAAAAGGAAAGGACCACGTAAAACTTCGTGGGCAGTGTAACGTGCAGGCCAGCCGCTTTCGCTCTGACTGCCCGTGGCACTTGTGACCCGAATCTGAAGCAATATGGAGGCACCGGGGAACAGCGTTCTTTCGAAGTAGGGGTTCGAACAACAGTTCTGAAAAGAGGAACAGTACAAACAAGCATGAGCCGAAGGCCCAGTAAGCCATGCACACGACTTACACAAACGAAAGCTAAGACGGCACCGTATAACACAACAGCACGCCCCGTCACACAACTCAAACTCAATTCGTGCGCGCTCGCTGGTTTCGGTTATACGTGCAGAACTGATATGTGCACCGCTTTGTCTATTTCGCTAGGCTGGCCGTCTTCTGCGGACTCAACTGAGGGCGTGAATGTCTGCCGCATGTATGTGGGTGGGCGCGTGAGTGGCACGCAGGTCACTGTGTGCGTGGGTCGGTGCACCTTCGATTCCTAGTCAAATGACAGTGGAGCAAGGTCTGCTTGTGTAACCATGACCTTGGGCAAACGTGGTGCAACTTGCATTTGGCTGGCTGTGGCTAATCACCTCCGGCTACTTCCAATTGGGACGCGTAGGGGTGGCGCCGTGAGCTGAGGCCCAGTGAAATGGAATCAAGTTTAACACTGTCCTTCACCCCTATTTTTTCTTGACTTGCTCTATGGAAAAACCGGGGTAGGCAAATCATAGCCCAATTAGCCAAAGTGGTTCACACTCTGTGTGCACGGATTCGCTGCGAAGGTGGTACTTTCAGGAGCTTGTGAAGGTAGCCGTGTTTAGTAAAGCGGTTGCAACGTTAGAGTGTTGTTTACTGGTGATTCAGTCTAATAAGCATTGAGTAACGAATAAAGAGAAAATATTAATAATGCTCTGAACAGTAAGTTTCAAACAGGTATGTAATGGAAACCAGTTTTGTTTCTGCGAACGCGTGTACGAATGGTGCAGTTTTTTTTTAAAAAAAAGAAATTGGCTCGGTATTATAAACATAGATATATGCATACATATATACATACATACAACAAGGGTGAGTACTGTTGTGGATATTATCACCAAACATAGGTCTGTCATGCTACAAACATATTTGTCAGTAGGTAAGGTTAATTAACCATACTTTCTGGGCACGGAGTTCACGACTCACGGCCTGCATGTGGATAGCATGAGAATGTTAATCATATTTTGTTCCTCGTTGTTTCACAAGAATGAAATAGCACGGTAAAACAGACAGCGGCCTAAAAGTGATCTGTGAACCACTGCGCGCCATCAAATTAATAGGAAAATTATGGGGAAAGTAATAACGATGAGGTCGCATGTGAAGCACATGAAATGCTCGAACAACGGTGGATTTCGTTTTTGAAGACCACAAGGTAATCGAGACGGGAAATTTCCAACCAAACATTCGCAAAAGTTTTATTCATGGACATATTCAGTGTATACAATTTGTCCTAGGAGTGCGCACCCGACTGCAGAATCCGGAGCCCGAACCAAAAAACCTACCCAACGGACAAGTCTCCCACCCGAGTCAGGTGAGCGAACGGGCACAACAGACCGATGCAACCATAGCCAAAGTAGCTGGCACGGGGGTGTCCGTGCACTTCCGGATCAATCGCAAGGCTTCATCGGCCCAGTGTTCTGGTCACCACGGCTCACGATCGATAGCAGTAGGCTGTTCACACACGTCTCTGCAACTGTTTCCGCACTAAGCGCTAAGCTGGGTACCAGCACGATTCCGCGAGTACAAGTAGGCGAAGTAAAAATACGGCATTTCTCCCCCAACGGATTGTGCCATTGCATTAACTTCTTCACCAAATGATGGACAGTTAAAAACCGTATTCAAAGATGAAACAAATTTGGAAATTACTAAATGACTGAACAGACTGAACGTGTAAAGGACTCCGATGACGGTTTAGAATCCATATTTTCATTTCACCGATGGTATGTTGGACTTGTGGTCCCAATAGTGAATAGCTTGTGTCGTGTGTCTGACTATTGATGTGTCAGTCTGTCTGCTTATCTATCCATCTGATTGACTGACTGACTTATGTTCGGTCACACTTCCGCATTGAATTCGGCCAGATTGCAACCGTGCGCAACATTGTCTGGACGGTTTTATCACACAGGAAGAAGACCACACTCCTGGTATGCAAATAAAAGAACGACGTGCCTTTAACCTGACCACTGAACAGCGTACTAAACTGGTTTCATTTATTCACCTTGTGGCTAACGCTGTACCAGCAGCCGAACGACCAGAAGTATTCGACTACGTTTGAATGCAACAGGATGGCGCAGAAACACAATGCACCACGTGTACGAGAATATTTAGACGAAACATGCGTTCGACGATGGGTCGGTACCCGAGGGCTAATGGAATGGCTCCTACAGTCACCGCAATGTAACTTCAATGCAATGTAACTTCTGAGAGTACCTTGGAACATTTGTCTGAAGGGAATGCTTTCGTGCAATCGAAACCACGGAAGGCATTTGGAGCGTCCCTTGTGAATATATGGATTATATATTGATGTTTTCTGTTCTTTCTATCTCTGCCTGACGGTACTGTTGACCTGGCAGTGGGATAACACACCTCCAGTGGTAATTGACAGAACCATATATTTAGTAGATTGCTGCAGTAAAATACTGTCTTGGTTCGTGTATAAGTGGAATACTAGAGATTAGTTACCTGAACACAAGAGGCGTTAAGCTGTTATTAACGGTTATGTGCGGACTAGTCGTAAAATCTATAAAAAGAATGGCCGTTGAAAATGGAGACAGAGTATTTATTATACGGGATATACAGACGGTCTCACACAATCCTGTAAACGGCACCGACAAGCGTACATCTAGAAGATGCCGCCAGTTCTGGCTAATGTCATAAAGTAGTCTCTGTACTCTGCACACGGTTCACCTGTAGAGAACAAAAAATACCTCAATGTAGGCAATTTTGCCTAAAACAACACATTGTCCTCTCGGTCGTGGTCCACCAGTGTGATCTGGTTCCACTATGATCCAATTTGCGCACGGTATTTCTCAAGACAATGCAGACTTCCAGAAGACAACGCACCTCAATCTGGACAACATTTCTGGACGAGCTGTCCACTTCGATCCCATTGGCACAACAAGTTGTCTTTATCCTGACGCCAATATATGGAAGAAATGACCCAATATGACATGCTTCATATAAGGTATGTTGACAAGAAATGGAACGACAGGGCTCAGTAATGGGGCCACGAAACCGAGATTTGCTGAGCGATGCCTGCTGTTTTCATGACATGGCTACAATGTGTCACGTCAGAGTCCACAAATGGCGCGATCAACCTGAGATCACAGCATGACTTGTCTTAAACTCTGTGGGACTACCGTTCGTTTTCGACTACTCCTTTAGTAATGTGAGAATCGGCCTGGTTTATGAGTGTGACCTCTTAGTATCAATCGTTTGCTGGAAATGCAGTCGTGGTAGCACAATCGGTTGGAGAATATTGCATATTTGGGTCGTCCGTTTGCACTAACTGATGCAGTTTGGTTCCCAGTCTAGCGTTGTCGCTCTTCAGACTTCGAAACGCCTACAGAGAGGCATGTGAGCATCCAGGGTTTGTCGGACGTTGGCTATGGTGGCGAAAACACTGGGTCCATGGGGCCGACGGACTTGACCGGAAATGCGCATTCACCCTCTCTCTGACTGGTGTGAACGTTGTTAGCGCAGTATGTCGAGGCTGCTCGCTAACTCGGCTCGATCAGGAGGCCTGTATTTTTGTGTAAGCACTTTGGTTTGCACTTCAAATTTCGTGTCCGGGTCTACACTTTGTGAACGATGAGTATTATTCTGGATGTATCTCTTCTACTTTCAGCTGTCAAGTCATCCGTCAAACCGCTACTCAGGTGGCAATCACTAGCACTGGAGACAGGGCTTGCCTGACCATTCCGGCCGTTCGGACTACGACGAAGGCCGTCGTTTATGTGGTCATTCACGCACCCACTGACAGAAGACCGGTTTTTTAAATGTGCCGTCCGTGTGCATTCTACGCAGTTTGAACACGCTCATAGCGCTCACCACAGAGGTGTTAGCTTGCACCACTGTCAGCTTGGTGACCGGGTCCAGGTGCGCTAGCTTTGTTCACTCCCCATCCCCGCTCGATCTGTCCTCCCATACCGTGGGAGTCAACCAATCCCTGTCTGTCAGCCTACGCATACACACATCAGCCGTGCGACTCCGTTCGCTGTTGAAACCCAGAGAACCCAGTTGGGGCATCGTAAACGGATATCAGGACACGCGAATGTGATATTGTATCACGTAAGCCTGTCGCTTTTACTCTGACTGTCTGTAGCACTGGCGGGCCAACTTTGGGGCAATGTGGAGACACCGGGGAACAACATTCTTTCGAAGTAGGGGTTCCAACAACAGTCATGTAAAAGGAAACAACCCGAACAAGCGATAGCCAAAGGCTCAGTAAGCCATGCACACGACCTACACAAACGTAAACTAAAATGGCACGGAAAACACAGCAGCATGCTCTGTAAAGAATTCCAATTCAATCCAGGCGCATTTGCCGGTTTCTACTGCACGTTACAATATCGATACATCTTGAATGGGATGAGATGTGAAGGTCGGAAAACATGTTACTCATGTTGCACACTTGTCGTGGCACACAGATCGCTCAACCCGATTTGTTTGGTTAACCCCGATTCAGCTGCACTCCTGTAAACTGGGTGGTTGGCTCTGTGTTTTTCAAGCACCTGTGATCCGTTAATACCGTGTGTCCACGTGATGCATGGTAGTCCTGTATATTCGTTGCTTTGGCTACTGATTAGGTTTTTTTTCTTACTTTAGCACCCGTCGTTCTAGATGGATTTTGGATAAGCCTAGACCTATGAGCAAACTGTAAATATGAGCTATGTCCAAACTGACGCTGACGTTTACTTGACACCTAAATTCACGCGCAATTCCAAGGGGTTGCACTACGACTTGCAACCGTTCGAACCCAGAATGCTATGAAAATCGGAGTATCGTTTTTCTCTTCTCAAGAGAATTTCGTATTTGCGCATCTGAAGGAAATTAGAAGGTGCGATCCAGTAGCTGTTCATTTGTATTCTTATCCAAATCAATCGTTGTACATCCAGAGAACTTTCATTCACCCAACCACTCATTTTTTAGTTAGTGACTTTTATTCCAGGCACATTCACCACTCTGCGCAATGAGAACGGATGTCCAACTTACAACACAGGAATGAAATAAACAATTAATGAGACTTCGACAAAAACGGAACATTTTCGATATGTCTAACTAAATCCACAAGTTTACGGCGTAGAGAGTGAAATAAATGAGAACAGTCAAATGGCATTTCGGCAAATCGTTCTTTAGAATGTGGATGCATATGTTAAGAACAAAAGAGCACTGCTTACTATAAGGGTTCAGAATGAGTACTCAAAAAAATATAGAACATAGTTATCGTTTCCTCAGCTACCAGCGTAATAGAGATGAAATATCACGCTATGCTACTTGCTAGTAGTCACAGAGAGGCAAGTATTTATATAATAAATTAATATGGGGAAAGTAGAAGAGGAAAGATTAGAGTGCATCTGGGCAAATACTGACGTTTTCCATATACGAACTTGAAAATGACAACTGCACTGTCGCGGGATTACGTTTATGTGCAAATGCTTGTTTTTGTTTGAGATTGTTGAACCATATTCCGCGTGTTTTGATTGTCCCTATGCCACCCTCGTTCTGGGCTAGTTCTGTGTACATTAACATGCTTCGGTGTAAGTACGGGCTTCCTTACTGTAATTCGACCGTTTATGACCATTGATCAATTCTCAACCGCCGATTTTAGATCCTGGTGACCATTTCCAGCACATGACCATCTCTGACTGGTGTGAACGTTGTTAGCGCAGTATGTCGAGGCTGCTCGCTAACTCGGCTCGATCAGGAGGCCTGTATTTTTGTGTAAGCACTTTGGTTTGCACTTCAAATTTCGTGTCCGGGTCTACACTTTGTGAACGATGAGTATTATTCTGGATGTATCTCTTCTACTTTCAGCTGTCAAGTCATCCGTCAAACCGCTACTCAGGTGGCAATCACTAGCACTGGAGACAGGGCTTGCCTGACCATTCCGGCCGTTCGGACTACGACGAAGGCCGTCGTTTATGTGGTCATTCACGCACCCACTGACATCATCAGTTTTAGCTTATTGTCATTTTTGGTCAGAATTGAGTGAATAATAGGCTCTCGGGGACCGGGTACGCACGCAAGCACCGTTGACTTCGAACAGTAGATTAGCTAATGCTCATGAGTCGAGCGCAGATTGGTACACTAGTAACGATAGGGACAGTAGTGGAAGCCTGGGAACGCACCCGCTACCGTGGGATTGGTAAATGTCTGCGTACATCAGGAAACTATGACAGTTTGCTGTTGCTGCAGAACACTCTCCGATTTCGTGGTTTACAGTGATCAGTTTGGGCGACTTGAGTTCGCTGCTGATAAACAGTTGCTGCTAAGTGGGCTATCATAGGTCGACCCAGCTACCCACGAATTACTCACAATTTTGTAGCTCTTATCTCGAGGATTTCCATATTTACTTGTTGCTCGAATTTCTATACACTTGCAGCTAATCAGTCATGAATAACTGCGACCTTAAAAAAAGAAATGATAAATTAATGACGGGAAGTACAGGATTTGGTTTTCACATAGATTGAACATCACCCATAATTGATCTCAGCTGTCGCATTCCGTTAGACTTTTCAGTTGGTTCCTTTCAAAAGGGGTCTCATCTAAAATCAGAAATCTGCCGCGCTACTTATTAGTAATACAAACAAACATTGGCAAAAGCAAGGCCGCGGGCGCACTGGAGAGAAGTGAGTAGTGAATGACGAGGACCACACACGAGCTATCACTGTGCGCAAGATCAAAATACGCGCCTCTCCTCATGAGTAAACCGTGCGTACTCACTGTAACTGAACAAAAGGAAGACCCTTTTACAATGAAATAACTTAATAAGTACATTGGGTTTCGTACACAACGGAAGGAAGCAAACGTGGCCATGGGGTTTCTGGAACAACGTATAGAATGCCTACAATTTATCAAATAATATTGGAGTATTGTTCGATGAAATCAAGACGATATCAACGGGAGTTTCCCATAACGTCCAGCCCTAAATAAGAAAGGCAAGTGGACTAGCGGTGCATACGACTTGGGCTACAAGGAGAGTTCTGTCGCGAATAACTGAACAGCATTGATAACTAACGAAGCAAGCGCGTTCGAGCATTGTGTACAACAGACTGTGGCTAAGAGGTGAGAAACGAAGGCAATGAACCTGCGAATTCCATTGTACCCGATCAAACAAAAATTCAAAGTTCCGAAAAATTCTGAGATGTGAGTGTATAACTCAGTCGCTTCATCATTGGATGAAGCTGTTCTCGAATCCTTGTTATTAAGAACGGGTCTAGGCAGTTAGATTTAGAAAGCTAGGTTGAAAATCCTTATGGTCAACCGAACAATTATGAACCATTGTAAGATATCCGCACCAAATGTAGTACGAATGAAGTTGAATAGTTTGGGCGTCGTGTTTAACATGTTATTGATATACAGATTGGGAATAACACAACGTTTCGAGCAAGTTGTAATACTCTACGTTTCAACCACCTCGGGTGGCCTTCCTCAGGAGTGTTGTAATCGAAATCACCTCTGTCAAGGTGATTTCGATTACAACACTCCTGAGGAAGGCCACCCGAGGTGGTTGAAACGTAGAGTATTACAACTTGCTCGAAACGTTGTGTTATTCCCAATCTGTATATCAATTATGAACCATCGTCAGTTTTTAATTTTGACATGAACAAAGTAATCTTCAGTCGTGTTATCAGTACCTGACCCACAAAACCACAACCAAAAATTTGGTGACTAATGAGCACTTATGTTCTTTTGAGTCCCTAAAGCGGAATGAGACTAAAGTAATGCGACTATAATAACTGGACAACGATGCAGGGATCCTCGTTCCGGGTTACATAAGTAAAATGAAAGCTCTACTGGGAGACAAAATCACGTATGCGGGTACAGAGAATGTAGAAAACAAACATCAACAAGAACGTTTAGATGTATGACACAAAAAGGTCGATAGATTTAGCTACCTACGGAAAGTCAGTTCAGTAGGTACCGTAATTTCTAGACAATATGAGTTTCTTAGACGACAGCGACGGATTTTGAGTATCTCTGATGCTCCATATCACGCAACGGAAGAATGGTTTACCGGGTCATCATCATCATCATCATCATCATCATCATCATCATCATCATAGACAGCAATACGTCAGCGGTTCACACTAATGCTTAACTGCCACACAACCATGAAGAAACAGAAAAACCCTATATAGAAAGAGAGAATGAAAAAGAAGGGGACGGGGAAGGACCTAACTACTGAAAATGACTACGTCCATATTCAAACATTCAACATCAAGGTGCCTACACCTTGCAAACAACACAACCGAGCTGCAAGTGAGAGTAAGGCGTCATCAGCGAGACAGCTTCCTTACGG
>QNGE01001184.1:160950-185577 GCA_008508345.1 Paragonimus westermani
AACCGCCTCAGCAAACCGTAAGAATCTTGGATTCGAGTGACGTAATAGGATTCTGAATGCACAAATTGGGTCGATAACGTGACCAGTGGTCAGGACGTGTCTTGCGACTGCGGACGCTGGTTGCGTGCGTGTTTCAACCACATTGTCGTTCTTCCGTAATACAGAGTTTTGCACCCAATTAGGCAAATGTTCCTTCACTATACTAAATCTTTTGAATAGTTAAGGCAACTGAACACCGCGGGGAAGCGTTTATTCTTGCGTGACGCCATAACTTTAGACATATTCTGTTGAACTGGGCAACTGAGCTTTGAGGCCGACATACTGAGAGCAGTGACATCGGTGTAAGAGTATCAGTAAGTGAACTGAACAACTATTGAATAGCTGCACGTGCAATGTTCACGGCAAATCATACCGTCAAATGGATGGAGCTATTGTGAGGCTTAATGACACGTAAAACCATTTGTTCTCTATAAACACTATGTAGAGTCTATTATTGGTACGGCAGATGGATCATGAATCTTCAACAAAGTACTGGCACACGTCAACTTCTCTCACAATAATATATTTGGTTAACTTTGGAATCCGAGTTGACTGTGGGTATGACGTCTTTAGACGTGTTCATATAACATCGGGGGGATGACATGAAGAAACGAACAAAGGAGTACACAAGATTTAGTAGCGTTTATATCATTAACATATAACAGGACCCTAGCTTGATAGTTGATGACTAGAGCCTTGAAAAAATATATTATAAGGACACTATAAAAGATGAACAGTCTCTGTTTGACGCGTCCACTGGAAACAGCTACCCAGGGAAGGTTATTCATAAGCACAAGGTTCATAAGCCCCAAACTATGGCCTAAAAACCTGTTTATACTTCGTTGCCCTTTGAACGCGATATTTTTGTTGGAAACAACCAACAGTGGGAACATATCAATTGAAAAACTTGTTTCACAGTTCATTTACGTGTGCTGTTCATTTGCACATCAGTTTTGCATTCTTAGCTGAAGGCTAGGCCGTGTATGCTGCCACTTCTAGTGGTTACCGTTTCGTTTGTTTCTGTGTTACACGTTACATAGACCACACAACGCGTTGATCAGATGAACGCATCCGGGATCATCGTCAAAGATCGATGAAGGTTGTTCCTTTGGCCAACGTAGACTACCCAATCACTGCGGTCGATTCATTTGAGCCGATCCAACAAGGCTGTGGGGTTCAATCGAAACAGGCCAAAGATCGTTTAATGGTAGTTGCAGAGGCCGTTGCAAATCGGGTATGCTCACCTGTACTATGCACTCAA
This sequence comes from Paragonimus westermani, assembly GCA_008508345.1. NCBI lineage: Eukaryota > Metazoa > Platyhelminthes > Trematoda > Plagiorchiida > Troglotrematidae > Paragonimus > Paragonimus westermani. Next base: position 162,251 of record QNGE01001184.1, read on the forward strand.
AAACGCCTAATCAAAACACTGAAACCCCAATAACAAAACTTTCACTCTGAGGACAGACCAATTACGCAGGCGTACTGATTTATTCACAAACGTTCACAGCTCACGTGATAGATACCATGTAACTAGGTCTTACTGACCGGAGCAAGCTGATGTCAGTGCTTACTATCATCTACTCTATTGATGTACCGGTGAAATAACATACGTGCTGTACTTAGGCTGACGATTAGAGAGGCATAAGATTGGACGAAATCATCGATGCGAGGTCTGTAGAAGAAGTCAAGTGGTGGTATCACGAACGGTGTATTCACTACACGACAGATTGAATCTCAATAATGTCCTAATGCGAATCAATATATATGAGACAAAAATAACTTCCTTGACTTTGATTGGCTTGCGTCCTGTCACTCGTTCTTATTGGTTGGCATTGTCCACATCCTTCGTTGTTTTTTAAATAACTTTGGGGATCTCCCGGTTTCTCAATACGAATTCATGTTCCCGATTGTTCTCGATTAGGCTAGAACTATTATCCAGTGTCGACGTGGATCCTTTACGCAAGTTCACCCTGTTTCTTCGCAGTAGTCCTTGATTAGTACTTAGTACTTCGTGCCATCGTTCGCCTGCTCCTCTAACAACTGTTCCTTTTTGCCAGGTGTTTGTTCCTGCCCCAAGTGGTTGTATCCAAACTGAATCACCTTCTGCCAGTTGTGGTAATTCCCGCGACCCTCTGTCGTATATCAGTGCTTCCCTTTCCATGCGTTTTTTCAAACGTTGTCGTGTTACCGTCCATGGGGTTTGATGTGGATCTAAAGCGTTTTCAACCAAAGGTATCCTGGTTTTCGTTCGTCGCCCGAAAAGTCTTTGTACGGGACTCAGTTCTATATCGGCAGACGGTGTGTTTCTGTGCTCTAGCAGGGCCAAGTACGGATCTTCTTTGGCTGCAAGGCATTTCTTCATTATTTTCTTTGCTTCTTTGACGGCTGATTCTGCTTTTCCATTAGACTGACTGTGATAAGGACTGGAAATCTCGTGTGCAAAACGCCATTTATTAGCGAAGTCTGCAAATTGATGAGATGCGAACTGTGGACCACCATCTGATCTGACGCGTTCTGGAATCCCGTATCGTGCGAACTGACTTTTCAGTTTGTTGATCACTTCTTCCGATGAGGTTGTGTTAAGCTTTTCGACTTCGAAGAAATCGCTGAAGTAGTCGGTGACTAGGAGGTACGTCTTATCTGCATGTGAAAACAAATCAGCTGCCACATGTTGCCATGGTCGATGTGGTACGGTGCGACGGTGCATAGGTTCCTTCGGTTGACGACTACCGTGTTGATTACAGACATCGCAGTTGGACACGAAATCTTTAACTTGACTCGTACTCCCAGGCCAGTAAACAGTTTCCTTCCCACGCCTTATGCATCCGTTGATGCCCAAATGGGAACGGTGTAGTTCCTGCAGTGTTGCTCTCCTTGCCGGTCTGGGGATCACAAGGCGGTTCCCACGGAAAATCAGTCCGTCTTCTGTAGTCAACTCATCTCGAACCTTGAAGTACGGGCGGATTATTTCTTCCACAGATCGGGTATTATCCGGCCAACCTTCTCGGATTTGTTGCATGAGTTTTTGCATTTCTTCGTCCTCTGCGAAGGTTTCACGTATTCGTGACATCCGCTCGTCTGGTTCGGCCAGTGTGAGATGGACCTGATCGAATTCTGCCCCTTTGTCTTCGCATGTAGGTACGGGTGCTCTCGATAACGTATCGGCTAGTACCATATCCTTTCCTGGGGTGTAAATTATATCACAATCATACTTCTGTAGATGTACCAGCATAGACTGTAAACGGCGCGGAGCCTTGTCTAACGGCTTATTAACAATGGTGGTCAACGGTTTGTGGTCGGTTTGAACTGTCGTCTTCCTTCCAAAAGTGTAGTCATTAAACTTTTCCATGGCGAACACAACTGCTAGTAGTTCGTTCTCGATTTGTGCATACCGGGTCTCGGCATCGATCATTTTTCGGCTGCAAAAATCCAGAGGTTGTCCATTCTGTAGCAACATGGCTCCGATGCCACTCTGGCTGTTATCGCACTGGACGACTAACGACAGTCGTGGGTCGTGATAGCGTAAAACTGGTGCTTTCATGATCAGTTGCCGGGCATTGTTCCTTCAGCGCACCATGATGTCTTCCGCAGAAGGAGCATCCTTTTAGATTCTGGTTGTATTCTGCGTTGATCCGGTGAATTTCTTCTGTCGAGTGAGTTCTGAGGGCTTCTGCCTTTTTGTCGGCTGCCTCCTCATTGCGGCAAATATCTATGCATTGCTTCAAACTCAATTTCGGGTCTTTCAGCAAACGTTGAGTGATGTTGGCATCGTTCATCCCAATGATCAGCCTATCTTTGATCAACTTGTCCTGCATACACTTGCAGAAACCGCATGACTCGGACATAGACATCAGCGCTTGGATGAAATGATTCATTGATTCGCAGGGTCCCTGTGTGCGGCTGTTAAATTTGTAGCGTTCAAACGTATCGTTCATTTGACCCTAGCAAAACTGTTCTAGCTTCCTCATCATCACCTCCCAATCACCGGCGTCTTCTTCCGGCTCGAATGAAAATGTATTCATCAGTCTCACTGCCTCGTCTCCGACTGCGTGTCGAAACATGGCGAGTTGATATTCCTTCTCAGTAGTCGCCAAACGAGATAGCGTACGGAAGTCCTCATGCTTCTGCTTCCATGTCTTCCATCGGCTGGCAAGATCATCGTTTTCGTTCAGCTTCAGTGGGGCTGGTGGTACTATGCTCAGACCTCCAACGGACGTCATCTTTGGCAGATCCTGGTCCTTCACCTCTGTCACCATGTAGAAGAAGTCAAGTGGAGATATCAGGAACGGTGTATTCATTACACGACAGATTGAATCTCAATAATGTCTTAATGCGAATCAATATATATGAGACAAAAATAACTTCCTTGACTTTGATTGGCTTGCGTCCTGTCACTCGTTCTTATTGGTTGGCACCGTTCACAAGGTCAACCAACGATTCGCAGGTGGCTACGACTAATCAGTGCCGAAAACACGAGCAAACTATCACGTAAGGACAGTGACCGATCCGGATGTTAGGATGGCGCGGTGGCGGGTTTCGTTATAACCAACATTGGAGTAAAACGAGCAAAGTGCGTCACGCCAAGGGCGGAGTTGAGCCGAGCCGAGCCCACCAATCGGAAAGCCAAGGCTTCGGCACCAATTGTGATTCTGTATATCACGGATGTGCCTTGTCCATAAAATAACTCATACAAGTCTAGTAAAGCTGAGGTATGTTTCGTGTCGCAGGTCCTGTTTTCACTTCCGTTTCGGAAGGTGGCAAGTTTTCGACACCGTTGGGGCACGGAAAACAAGTTTATTTGTTACGCATTTCTTTTCGTAACTCAGTCTGTTTAAACGCTGCTTCAGGACGTAGTGATTCACCGTATATCGGATGAACACCACTGACTACAGACATTTTATTATCAGAAATCCATATCCTTCGTGGTGTTCGGTGATGGAACTTGAATGAGCGTAACCCTATATTTTTCGCACATTTCTAACCGAAATCCCACTACCGCAGTGTTATTACAACAACTGTTAATGGGGCCTTAAAAGGTATTTCTTGTCATGCCTCTAACAATCGATTACAACTTCAAGACTGTGGGTCGTTTTGATGTGTTCTATTTGATTCCACCAACTATTACATAGAGATAATCCTACCGTTTATTGGTTGGTACGTTGTACCTCTGTCTTCTTTTTTTTCAAACTGGTACTTTGAGAATCTGTCGTCGAGCCAGCAGAGCAACATGGATCCACTGGGTAGGATAGTTGTTCAAGTTCACCATTTGCCGTAAGTTTACAGAAAGTGACAATAATTTTACCGCCAAACAATGTAAGCACCTCTATACCAACTTGAATTTAAGAAATAAGACTGTTCGTATGAGGACCATCACACCGAACAAGAATTGTCGGTATCTCAGTAGGCTTATGTGTAAAATTAGTACAACTTGACCTTCAGTGATGTTAATTGATGTTGTAACCGACATTGCACAGATTATAACTTTTAATCCACTGGATTATTTGCGTCGCGATTACTTGGGTTGGTGGTGGAATGCCTCAGATCGATTTAGGTTGAGATTAGTTTTCTTGAGAGCAAGCGCTCCAGAATGAATTGTGACCAGGTTGAATTAACTGTGGGGGAAACTATCCAGGAAAGAACCATTCATGGGAAGAAGTCTCGGACTGAACTTCCATCGGGATAAACTGGACGCTGACCTGTTGCATCATGTCAGTGTGATCAGCTCAGAGTGCATAAGTTGATCGGTTGTGTAGAGTAACCAGTCGTTAAAACAACGTTAACCATTATCTTTGTCACAAAATACGCTTGCATTCTGACTTTCTTCCTGTTAGCAACCGATCGGCACGGGTCAGTTATTTTAATGAAGCTATCAAATGTAAACTGGTCCCTACCTGATAAAAAACGAAATTTGCTGTAAATCATAACCACACGAAACTGCTGTCGTTTGGATTACAAACATTAAGATAAATGGATTGCGTGCAGTAGTTCTACCAGTAGCTACATTTCACAAACCGCTACCAGTTTCACCCAAGCTGTCACCTTCGTCAAACCCTCGCTTATCCGAGGTTGACTATCAAGTCACGTGTTCAGCACCTGATGATATGGCTGCCTTCAGACACTAATGGAAAACGTCCACAGGGATTCGGTCTAAAGTATCTCAATGTCATTAAGCCAGCGATCAACTGAATCACCGAAGGTAATAACGTGCATATTAACAAAAATATTTCTTCATCGGTTCACAGAAAAGAGTACGACGGTCTTTCATCCAAGGTTACGTATCTGTTCACCCTCTCACGAGTTTGTATTGTTCTCAGCCAGGGCACCGGTGTTGTGGCCGCGAAAGAAGCTTGGCCTACAAAGTTTTTTATTGCACGAACTCCCGTAAAATTTGTCTTAAAAAAATGGTACCGCTAGCGTGAACACTTGTGTGCATTCACACACATTGGATAGCATTACGTTTTCATTCGCCCTGGTGACACTTCTCACACAGTGCGTACACATTATTCCAATAGTCGCTTCTGGTCCATCGTCTTTCTGGCGTAGAGACTTGCCCTTTAGTTCCCGAATGTACGCACCATATTACTCATAATCGAGGCTGCCTGTTGTAAAACACCGGCAGATCTAAACACCCACTTATGATAAAAGCGTGTTTGCTTAACTGGTCAAAATGACTAGTGCGGTTCTTTTCGTTGCAAACATTTTCGAAAAACAGTGACTCGCGAAGTGTAAATCGCGTGCCATGGAAATTCACAACTGTGTAAAAAAAACCTTATACTGAAGAGTGTATAGAAAACAATTTTAGAAGATGGTCACATTGGGCATATAGTTGTTACGTTATGGCCAAATGATCCATTCGAGTACTTATCAGAAGATGAATTCACTGTAGCCATAACTCCTCTCGGTTTGTGTGACTCTTTGTATCAGTTTTTAGTACAGGGTTCACTTTCGCGTTCGGATAATTTCACTACAGAACAAACCGTACCGTTCGTCAAGCGGATAGCGCGCTGATTGACACACACATCCATCACCCCTAAACACTGTCCAAACAGAACATCAATGGATCAGCCAACCAAGGCAACAGTGGCACGTGACACTGATCCATTCTCACAATAGCAAAATGAGGTTATGGTGCTTCCTGAAAAGTTGGCCAGTTGGAAAGTTCAAACAAACTGGATCACATCCCAAAATGAAAATCTAGAAGTTTCAATTAAGGACTAAATGGTGTAAAATTACTAACGAAACATTAAACCTAGGTAGGTATTTTTGCAACCCTGTAACACAGGCTGATTGGTGTGACAAGTTGAGTACGCACAAAGCCTTCACCGAATATCACCGGGTTAGTAAACATTCTTCACAACATCACTATGGTCGGAGATTTGTCGTACGCATAAAAAAAATCAGTAGTCTGTGTGCTTGTCGCGGTTGCCAACTACTCAACAACGAAGACAAAGACGAATTGGCTCTGGCGATCTGCTGAACCGTGAGGTTTTTCCAGACAAAAACATCGTGTCAACTATCCACTGGAGAACTCACGCACCCCACTGTTCGAGTCATCACAGGACCCAGGCCTGCATAGTGAAGAATCGGGGTGGATGAGAGAGGTTGGCTGATTATATTTCAAAAACTGACACAGAATGGTGTGTTGTACTAATCCCATTGTTACATATTTTCCCCCAGTTTGGGGGTTCTTGAGAATTTTTGTTTATTCTCTTGACCAACTTGTAGGTTGAATCCAGATGCTGTCAGGCATATCTTGATCGGATCGTAAGTTTAAAGAAACCACAATACCAACTTCAAATGACATTTTTGTTAGTTATGTTGATGGCATAACGAAAAATGTACCAGGGCAAGTAGGTGGTACCATCGGTTCATAAAATAAGAGCAGGCGTTATTGAAATCAGCGTTCAATTTTGCTAACGATGTTACTCGTATATGTTCGGCTATTAAGTTCGTACTTTGCAGGCTGTTGAAATTGACCTTGGTTCAAGGCTCGTTAATCATCGAACAGCATCCAGCTAAATCTTTTTGGAGAATTAGTCACACACATCTCTTGTAATGAGGACAGACGGTCGCACCATACTACTTACACCACTATTCAGTAGCAGCATGGAACGAAATGATTGCGGGATAAATACGGGAGAGATACGGGAAGGATCATTAGTGGGCAGCTTCAAGTACAATGGCTTTTGCCACATGACGTAACTGAGACATGGTGCCCAAAGCGATTGGAGCATCCTCGTACGAGCGTGGTGTGCAAATTAGTGCTTCTGTTCGTAGTCCGGCTGAGACGCATAAGTCGTGTGTTGGTTTTCCCCAAATATTCTTCTGTGTCACCCACATTCTGGGTTCAAAACACTCTGTGTTGATCTACTCCAACCGGTCCCATGCTCAAAATTATAGTTAACTCAGTGAACTCCATGATGCGTGATAGATCAGCTTCAAGCGAATTGAAGGATAATATTACTACAACTGACAGGGGATTTATCAGTTTAGTGTACACGTTAATGGAATCAAATTCACAACTGCAAGTTTTTAAAAGTAGGAACTGATGGAAAAGACAGAATGGATAACTTATGCTATGCAAACGATTATTTTTCAAGCTAATAAACAGTGAGCTGCCTAAACAAATAACGTGATAAGTCAAGTTGTAGTGACATTTGTGAAGCGAATGAATGACCACAAAATGTTTTGCTAAACAGAGAAGCAAACTGGCGAAGATGAAGTGACGGTGAGTTTGAAGTATTGTTTGTCATACATGGTAAACATCCATGCCAGACTGTCGGACGTTTTAGTCGAAGCGAACTGATCCGGAACGTGTAAGTAGACTGAGAAAGAAGCTTGGGAGAATGAACTGGAACAAAGCCGAAGCTAGCAAGCATCAGTGACGAATAAACTTATTCAGCAAGGGTATCAGCTTCACTTAACAACGCGCCGAATTACGATTATTGGGATGGAAGTAGCTAAAAAATCAAACAAAACTGTCATAACACTGAACTTTGAAATGATTTTGCTGATGAGGACGGAACAAGTCAAATCGAAATAGATAAAGACAACTTTTCACAGAGTATCTTCGCATGGGTTGGAGATCAGTCTACATTGCAGGATATTGTATAAATACGAAAACTGAGTCCTATCTTCGTCATCTTATGCTCGAAAATTTGTCGAACTTAATAACTCGATCACACTGCTAATAATATATGACTGCTTCTTTCGTATAAATGTAATGATCATTGTCTTGATTACTTTATATATCTCCAGATGCAAAACAGGGGCACCTGTCGTCAGACAGTTTCGGATTCAAAATAAAACGTTACAAATAAACGTTACTGGTGATAGCTTAGAAATCATTTTCGAGTTCTTATTTTATAGTCAGTTTAAAACGGTTAAGAGGCACATCTCTTAATGTAGCAGACAGCGCGAATCAAGTCATACCGGTTGAACGATCCAGCTTCCAGTGGACTGATCTGTATTTTGCTCACTCAGTTAATCAGACTGCAGCCATGCAACTGAAGGCCTGTACGTTATCTGAACTGCTTCCTCACATTTACTTCCTGATACTCTCTACAACGTGATTCGTCCTAACGTTGTGACTGCCACACATGATTTGCTGTATGTCTTGCCAGCTATGTATGGTAAGCATATCGTCCTATAAATTTAGAGCTTCTATGACCTAATTCTGACTCGATTCGTCCTCCAAATAAACGCTGTAGCCGCGTGTTTTCTCCTCTCGGTTCTGTGTCAAGCCATTGAGCTCGCACCAAAAGGAACGACCTAATAAAAACGTATTCCCGCTGATCATCTATCTATATTGTTGCGTTTTGTCATAAAGTAAACGGTGGCAAATACAAGCGTGGAATTCAGCGTACGTTTATTCATTAAGCATTCTTCATGCAAACTACACTGCCCATCCTTAAGACGTAAACTGGCTGAGCAGTCACTCCTCCAAAGTGATTAAAACGACTTGACGTTGTTATGGATGTCACTACAACCATTGTTCACGCGGCCTTTGGTGAATATCGGTCATCCGTTGAATCTTTCTCACTTACTTGGCTCCACCTATACATTCACTCACCCGAACTTCGTATGCTGACCGATAAACGCAGAAACAACCAATGAGCACGTGGAATGCCGGCGCTTTCGAAGTCCGGTGAACAAACAAAGGTAGCATGTATGAATTAGTGATGAAAGATCAGTTGACCGACTGGTATTCAATTTAAACCGTGTGAACGAGGCTTGTCGTGAAACCAACAGCGTCACCAACTTGGCTAACTCACTCTGGGCAAGCAGTTATTCGAAATCCTTGTAGACCACATGCTGTTGTTAGCATTACCGAAAAAGGAGAAGGAAATTCGACGTGTCCTGACTAAGAATGCGGAGGTGAGCGTTGCTCCTAGGTGCCTTCCGTTAGAAGCTTTGTTACGCCACTGGAGTCAACAACATGGTTCTTCGAGTCGCCTTCCCCTAACAAGTTCAATGAAAACAATGAGTGAACTACCCAAACTGGTCAACCCCATGAAGCAATTGGACACAACACTCGTCTGAAAGGAGCAGATAAGATGGTTGAAAGACCAAGCTCCAGTACTGTCGAAAATGAACTATTTCCCGATAAGTGGATGGCCTTCAGCGGTTATTGCTTATTCAAGACGAAAAAACAAACTAGGTTTACATGATGGTCATATTCCCTAGGACTCTCGAATAATTTCGTTACACACGGCGCTGCAGCAATTGCTCGTGGAATGCACGAAATTAACGATAGAGCAGGTCGTTGCGAGAGGTTGTTCATGGTGGCCGAACATCAAGTTAGATGTCGAACGATTTTTGAAGTCATGTGAATTGTGCCAGAAATACCAGAGCAATAATCCTCTCAGACCAACATATACTTGGCGTTTGCCACAGAGACAACAGCAACGATTACATCCGGATCACTTTGATCTGATCAGTGGTCTAATGTAAATGCCTATAAGTGATGCCGATTTCAAGTGGATCGATTTCTGTTCCGTCCCACACACAGGTTCATAGTCTATAGTCGCCGAAAGTGGACCTTCGGTTGCGACGTTTGGAATACTTAAGACAATCTGTACTAGCACGGGCGCCCGGTTCAAACATTTCCTCAAATATACTCAGTGCCATGCTACCCGGTGTCAGATGGTCTGACTGAATGTGTAGTCCAGACGGTAACACATGGCTTTCTCACGCAACGGTCTGAAATGCCGACAACCAAACTAGATCGGACTTTAATCAATTACGGAACAACTTCAGCTGAGGCGACAAAGAACTCGCCAACGGAGATGGTGTTTGGCAGGAAGTTAAAAACAAGATTACGTTTGCCTTTCTCCCATTCTGCGGTTACGTCGATACAAAACACGAAAAGATGTGTTCACAATCGCACAGCAAGAAGGAAATACAACAGAAGGAGACGGATGCAGTTTATACTAGGTCACCAGATGAAGCAAGTTGGTGACCGGCTACCGTTAGCACCTTTACAAGTAACCAGTAGACCTATAATCGATTGAGAACCGTACTGTGAGTCGACGTTCAGAACTTCTTCGACCTCGGAGGGCAGAGGTGCCCGGACCGAATAGGTTGACAGAGGATGCACATATAGTACTATTCACTGTAGCTTGGATTTCGCACCTTTTTCATGCAAAGGTAATGCTCAAGTCCAGGATCGATCATAAGATCCTGCAGTAAAACAATCTGGATTCAACACGGGCTGATGTTTGAGTAACTGACTGAGATACCATTACGAGTACCCGCCGGAGTATTGTTGCTAAGTGAGATTCGCAACTGAGTCCCGCAGTTTAACTAATCCAGGACGACCTGAGAAGTGAACTCGGAGACAAAATTCGATATTTCACAACAGCGAAATTCTAGTTTTAGCGTATTCGGATCTAAGGGAACTGATTCAAAAATGATCAGTGCATAGATTAGGAAAACACATTCCGTAGACGATCACTTGGGTCAACCAGCAACAAGCTGATGTGAGTAAGCTGGTAATTAGTACTCAAATTGATTTCATTTAAACGAACGCGCCGTCTATCTGACACGATAGAGTTCCGACAAGACAAGTTCTAATCGGTCAAAAGATAAGATACTACAAGAGGTGACCTTTTCAGACAGGCGACTTGTGCAAAACATGTCAAATGTGAAGGGGGGAATGAACATTACCGAGTAAGTCATAAGACTAATCTTCCATGAGGATGATTTGTACTTGGAGATGGAGGTAACTGGTCGTTCCAGTTACACTACACATGAAAGTATGATCAAATCAAGAAAAGTCATATGAAACATTGTCCATCTCACAGGGAACCGCAGATCAAAGTATGAAATGAGAACGGCCAGAAAAGACGTAAAACAGTTACAAGTTGAAAACTATTAAAATCGATCAAGGTTTCTGTACTCAAACACATTCTTTATCTGCCATGATTCCGAGGAAGCCATACACTCAAGCTACCTTCCCTGAGAAAACGATAGAACTTCCCGGAACAATCCGGAGGGTAACCTTCGCTGTTTTCTTTCATCCGCTCGGTCTTTATTTCGCCGTACCCATTGGTGACCTAATGACCTTGACCATCATTTTTTATACATCCAGCAATCTTCTGATTCGAGAGTGTTCACGAGTCAGCATGCCTCATATAAAAAGCCTGTATTTTCTCCCTATCACACATTGAAGAATGGAACACGGTGGCTTTTTGGTTTCTTCTATTGACTTGACTGGTGAACAGTTAGCGGGGACAGACGCGTCATTCACGGGACCAAAGCGGAAAATTCCAATTGTGTCAAACACATTTGTATTACGTGGCCGATCCAGTGTATCATTTTACATATCATCCGTGTTCAACTTTTGTCACCGTAATGCGTAAGCTTGTTTTGGCCCTTAATTGACGTCACACCACGGTAGATAAGACCAACCTGTAATGAGTTTGAACTGGGCTGGTTTCTTGATGGGAAAAGATTCAGCCAATCATTGTTCGCATACAGGGTATTACAGACGGAATTATGGTCGATCTCGAGCCGAACAATCATACATGGCGGTTAGCTGCCGTTGAATGCGTATCAGTTTCCAACACCCGAGGTTTCTATGTGCAAGGTCGTGGAATAGCACCAACAAACTGGCCAATCAGAACGTGAGGACGCCTGTCACATAATAGCGATCGTGAATACTGTTGTTCCTCTATAAAACAAATGTGCTGTCTCCAATATATCGAGATCGCTTAGCGCCACCCAGATTCCTTTTCTGATTCTTCCCGATCGGACAGCTCAGTTCGCGACACAACCGACCACATCTGAACATTCAGNAATCATACATGGCGGTTAGCTGCCGTTGAATGCGTATCAGTTCCCAACACCCGAGGTGCTATGTGCAAGGTCGTGGAATGGCAGCAACAAACTGGCCAATCAGAACGTGAGGACGCCCGTCACATAATAGCGATCGTGAACACTGTTGTTCCTCTATAAAAAAAATGTGCTGTCTCCAATATATTGAGATCGCTTAGCGCCACCCAGATTCCTTTTCTGATTCTTCTCGATCGGACAGCTCAGTTCGCGACACAACCGACCACATCTGAACATTCAGCAACTCTCGTTTTCGAGCAGTGCTCAGGTTGCTCACTTGTCTTCATGGGGTCAAAAAAACTGCAAAAGTTCACTCCAATCAAGCACCCGATTATCTGACACCCTTAAACGGGTGAGCGATTGAAACTTTGACCACTATTGTCCATTGGTTGCTGCATCTCGTGTCTGAGTTCCGATCGTGTCATTATAATTGGTTGGCGCACTGACTCAACGTGCTTGCGCGCGCGTCTGTGTGCCACTGTATTGCGTTTGCACTGGTCCACCAACGTGGCTAGGCCATTGCAAAAGTAGTCAGCCACCGAATCAATAGATGTTTAGGTGAAGTACAATGACATCGGGTGATTTCGCTATCTGATCCAATTGGCCAATGCACTGGAGCCTTCAGAACTGATAGGACGAACCGCTGCACAAGTACTTTTTATTCGCCATTTGTCGAAATATCGACGATAATCACACTGCGTGAAACGTTCTTGTTAATTCGTTACCTCACTTGAACAGGATGGTGACCCTTAACCACTTAACGAGTTAGACTTAGTCACTGTAGCACAGAGAATGTTGTTAGTGCCTTTGTTTACTTCGCCACATGACGCAATTGTCAAAATGCAGTGATATGCTTTTTGTGCGCGTGCGTACGTGTGAAGGCATGTGATGATGCGAATTGAGTCCTATCCAAATCCCGTTAAAACATTCAATCAACCAGCTGAGTCCGACAGATGATTTATCCTTCAGTATGTATATTGCAAAAACTTGGTCCTCTATGACTCAAATAGCTAGGCCAGTATATGCAGGAGAATAGGTGAACATTCAGTGTGGAAGTTAATTGCGAGGCGTACCATCAGTTCCACCCGTTCGGTTGACAGGACATATCAGGGAGCACGGAAATTGCAGGCCGATATTGTAACAAATCGAAAGGCAAAGAAGTTAATATCCATTAGAAAACCTAAAAAGGTTCATTGAAGAAACCACGAAAATACTATCAGTTCCGAAAAATACAGCACACAGAGATAAAGGGTGTGATGTTGTATTTCAGTGTCTTTTCTGTTTCATAATTCGCGATATTAAGGAACCGTTCTCTGACCATCTGTACTATAGATGAAAACCGCTCATTAGCAAGTTCACTTGCAGCGTCAGGTGGTTTGAGTTATAGACGTGTCGATGTTGTGCAATGAAGCCAGTGGGGGAAACTGGTTACTAAGCGCCCTCCCGTTGATTGTTGGTGACTGTGCCACACCTGATACTTATAACGGTGGTGGGATCTGGTTTTATTGCTAGTTGTTATCATCACCAACTCAGTAAACTATGTATCACTGTTGTGATCTGCTCATATAAATCTGCTAACGATCGATTAGTCAACCCTCAAATGTTTTCAAAAAGCCCAAAATCTACACACATACACAGTGTATATCCAGAATAAAGCAGCATTTTTGGATCATGAACGTTCAGTTCGGATGGTTGACGCCCTAACCTGCCTCAATCGCGAAGGAATACTGGACTCGCGTTTCATTCTCGCATGGGCTCATCAGTAGTGTATATCCTTGTCACGGGATTCCAACTTCTGTAAGCGAAATTCGAGTCTAGTGCTTGGAGTGGAACTTTTAACTGTGATAGCTTGCGTGTACACTAACAAGTAACGATGCCTCAAAAGTAATCAATGGAAAGGTTGAACAAATGTTTGGAACCTTTTCCGTTGGGCGTGGTACGTAGGCTAAATGCAGTAATGTTCGTCCGGACCGTGTCCTGTCCTTTACACTTATGTGGTTTCTTTTTCCGACCTCGGTCCAATCACGTTATGCGTTATGCTTAGGTCGCACCGAATCCAGTTGGAGCATTCCAATTGGCTGAGTGTGCGGATGATGACCGCGGGTATGCAATCGAATGCGGAAAAGGGCTTTCTGGCCGGTGAATGTGTGAGCGCGCATGTGTAATTTGGGATAGTGCACAACAGAAACTAAATAGCTTGACATGTGATAGGCTGAGTGAGAGAGCGAGACGACAGCCACATGTTTTTTTGAAAGAACCTAGTTAGAAAAAGTCTGTCCGGATGAGATACCTGCGATCAATGGTGAATGAAGCTCAAGTTAGGTGAACCAGCCCTCTGACTGGTCATCAGAAAACCATGATAGTTCAGGATTGCAGGGTCCTCCTTCGTCTCAGCAACTCTTCGGCTCATCTGGACCTCAAGTGTGCGACCGATCTAAACGTTGCTCCTAACCTCAAACACAACATCTAGTAGTTCTCCCGGGCATTTATCCTTGCTCACGATAGCGCTAATAGCAGTAGGAACTTGTGAATCTCAGGAGTAACGAGGAGCTAGTCATGTGAGTGAAATGTAGCTCCGAGTTATACTGCACATTCGGCTGGATACCAGGCTTTAGAAAATCTCCAGCAGTATGTAGATTAGGGGAATATCGAGTTTGGCTTGGCACGATAATCGACCACCATCTGCAGAAACGACATCCTTCATGTGAAACAGATAAGTCGTTTACAACCTGGAAGATGGAGTGAGTTCATAATTGTCGTAATGCGTGAAGCGATCATGGCAAAATGACGGATGTTAATAGAGGTTAAGTTCTACATTCTGAGCATTGCGCGGTAGCTCTAGCTACTGCAACGCGCAGTCCAAAACAGCAAGCGGGCACGGATTGAATCTAAATTGCGTAACAGAGCGTGTTGCTGTTTTCGGCGCCGTCCTAGTTTACGTTTGTGTAAGTCGTGTGCATGGCTTACTGGGTCTTGGGCTCATCCTCGTTTGGGTTTCCTTTTACAGAACTTTTTTTTGGAACCCATGCTTCAGAATAACGCTGTCCTTCGGTGTCCCCACATTGCACCAAAGTTAGTCCGCAGGTGCTAAGGTCTGTCAGAGTAAAAACGGCCGGCTTGCACGTTACACGACTAATACGACTCAGTTGTCGAACTCATTCGTATGAAAAGTGTACGCCTAGATGGGCCTGTAATGATAGTGGGGAAGACGCGTGCGAGCAATGCAGCGTTTTGTTTACGACTGGCTTGCATAATTTGCCTCACAGGACACGTATTACGTTACGGTGCTCGGATGAATGCGTTTGTCTAGCGATCAAAAACTATCAAATCAAAACATAGCTGGATCAGGCCGAACAAGACAGTGGTGACACGTGACAGCGGCTGTGCAATGAGACTCCAGACTAAAGAAGTAAGAGAGCTCTTCCAACCCAAGAAAAAAATGTTCGTTTTGTTTGTTGCTTTACTGAAGCTGGGTACATAGGAGCTTGTCTGTTGTCCTCACATATAATACCCAAAGAATCTTACTTTGATAATCACAAGCCGTTGAGGTTCACACGAGCAAATACGTTCTAACGAAGTTCGTGTCTTATCACTTTCGTCGGATAGGGAGGCATTGGATATCTGGATGCTAGGAGGCATTCTAAAAGATATTTCCAATGGGATCTCCCTCCGGCCTGAGCAATGTCCTATAGCCGATCCTCACTGATTGAAATTTTGCCATTGATTTCAAGAACGCACCCAACACCTAGTCATGATAACATAATTCAGGTATAAAAACAAGTCGAATATGATCGGTTTTCTGATTGAATCGGAGTGTGACCGATATTCAGCCTGCATTGTTCGGCATCCGATTTTGTTAGACTAAGCTGAGATTGAAAGTGAGCGACTGTGAGTTGCGAGTAGCTAGTAAGAATAGCAGTATATCCGTTATGAAGTCATCATCATAGACAGCAATACATCAGTGGTTCATACCAATGCTTAACTGCCACACAACCATGAAGAAAAAGCAAACCCTATATAGAAAGAAAGAAGGAAAAAGAAGGGGACGGAAAGGGACCTAACTACGGAAAATGACTACCTTCATATACAAACACTCAACATCAAGGTGCCCACACCTTGCAAACAAACAACCGAGCTGCAAGTGAGAGTAAGGCGTCATCGGCCTGTTGACCATCCTATCTAGGTTATTGATATCATCCGACTCAACGCCGACAACCGTTGGCCAATCGTGCTTAGTCATGAGTTCCAACCTGTGTCCAAAGCTCACAGCTTGCTGATCGCAGTCGCTTACACACACTGTTTGTCTTATCCTACCACGGAAAACCTCATGCATATAAGCCCGTAAACACTCTTAGTTGGAATGGACGCAAGACCACCCAATTAACCATAACTTCAGAACCAACTATGAGCAGTCAGTAACCTGGTTTATTGATAACATTTCACCCCAGACGCAGAGGCTTCGTCGGACGTGATCTGACGCCATAAGTTGAACAGAACACAGATTGTGACAGCTTTCACATCAAAATAAATCTCCACCTAGCTGAATTGGAAAAGAAGCACTGTATCCAGATTTCACACCCCTTGGAACCAGCAAGAGTGCATGACTTTATTATGACCGGGAGTTGAACTCCGATATATGTGGGTACAAGGTGAGCACGTAGACCACTGCATCGTCAACCCCAGACTGCGCCAGATCGCGTGGAAACTTTCAGGTTCACGATGATGAGACATTCATCACTGACGAGCTCTAACAAAAGCGAGACTCGAGTCTAGTGCATCTCTTCGAGAGGGGGTGACTGAAAATTCCATGGAAATGCTACAGCGACCGATTGTGGATTATGTTTAAACTATATGAACCAGAAATCTGTAAACCCACAACTGGATATTGAATTATATCGTAGCAAAAAGTCGTTTGATAAAGCATGGTCTTTACCGTCCAACGGGCATGTTCCCAAGCCAGGCACACATCCAGGTTTATGGGCCGGAATTCCAGTCCACGACATAGGGACTGTTTCTACTCGCACTTCATGTGCACACCTGCCTGGCTTTTGTGACTGACGCTTTCCGTCGTGGACGTTTTGCCTGCCATTTCTGGCCCGCCGGCCAGATTTCATTGAGCGATGCCTCATTCGGTCGTCGGTGTTGCCCACACCTTACTCATTGTGGGCTTTGGACGAATCTTACCACCGCCTTGAGATAGCCAACCAAGTGTTGGAACACTCGCACCTCCGATTTGGTCACCCACCGCAATATGGCCAGCAGTAGCCTTGAATTAAGCAACCAGTAGGAACCATGTTAATAAAAACAACCGGTAAAATGATGGGTTTCGCGAGCGCGTCAGAAGCACAGGATGAAGGATTCCTGGAACGCCCGGTCGGTGATGGAGGCAGAAATAAGCACAACGTCACAAGGGGTAATCGATCTGGAGTAGAATTAAGTCGGGGACTAGCCACTGAGGAGTTTTATCTTCACCTAAGTAAGTCCATTCGCATATCTACTGGGAAACATGAGTGCGTATTTGCGTGCGTAAAGCTGCTCCGCATATCCGATTGGACGTAACGTAACTGTACTGTCCAATATAAGATATGAATGTGGTTTCAGCGATGAATGCAAGTAGCCGAAACAAACGCTTCCTGTGATACATCTCACAACTAAATGCAAGGTTGATAAATCCCCAGTAATATACCCACAACATCGCTTGAATCATCTACATGCACGTTAGTGTCGCGGTCTCAAACTGGTCGGACGATGGACTCGGGTAGAAATACCATATCCATTCCATGCCGTTGTATTAGTTTTGCGCCTCGAGAGTGAACTCCTACAGGATCCATGACGTAACGGGTGCAAGTCGAAAATAGGTCAAAGCCAAAAACAACATTAGTCGAGATACAAATTCTTTAACACAGCAAATACCAGTTCGGAAGAAATACGTCAACCGTGTGCGGTATCAATGTCCAGCATAGTTCAGGATTAAAAACAATCAGTGACTGATGAGTCGTCGATTAAATGCACATTTTGATATATTTACATTATATACACAGTCCCATCGAACCACCATCAACGCCCGAATCAAACCATGCTTAAAAAGATGGCTCGTTAACGTCTCCTGCCTGAGCTAGAAATTGTTCGCAGAACGAGCCCACAATTGATAGACAGTGAGGTGTAGGAGTTAGAGACAATTCGTCAGCCGATGCCAGAAGTAGTTCGTCTGTGTACAAAAGAAAAGCAATAGACTGAAATGAGCAGTCGACGACGACAAGAGCTCTCATACAAATAGAATAAGCTACGAGAAAAGAGCATTCATCGGAAAAAACCGCATGCACGCATGCACCTTGTACTTCGACACATGATTGTCAAACCGTCTGGGAACCAGGTGATCAAATCAGAAGATTGTCTGGATTTGCTAATACTGGGAGAAAAATCGTCACACCAACTACACACCTGGAATCGTCCGGAGAAGTGTGCCATACCTGAGCAAGCAGTCTGTTAACCTAGTCCAGATAGGCGCGTGCTTGAAGCGCGTACGCACATCGCTAAGGTATTATGCTCTCTATCAATAAGTCTAACAGATGCGGTCGGTATACGCAATTCTATACTACTAAAACAGCAGAAAAACCCGCTATCTGGTTGGGTGACTGAACAAGTAAAACGCATTCTGGAATATGTAAGGTGACGATGAGTCTAAATAGGTCTCTAGGACGCTCTACTTAGAAACGGCCACATAAAGCACCTCTTTGCCATAACTAGAATCAGAACATCATCAAAATCAGACATACAATAAACAAAAAGAACATCATAGGTATGCAGATGCATTCCGACGATAACAATGTAGTGTGCATATTCAGCTAGACGGCCAGCAGGTCCTACGCTACACTTGAGTTTCCTATTCAATATCCTACCTACCCAGTTCTCTGGTCCGGATGTAATCCGAATGCATCTACCCACTCACTTGCTATCATGGAACAGCTCATATTGGTAATTCTCGCTCCGACTCCAGAACCCTTCCTTAAATTCACAGGGACATGGCAAAACACTAATGATAATCAGCGCTACCCTTGAGCATCTGATTGAACATTGGCGCCAACTACATTGTGACCAGAGGTTTGGGCGACTTGTCATGTGCGATCTAACGTATCAAAGGTTGCCCCAACGAGAACCAATTGTACCACCAAAACCACTTTAATCAAGCCACCTGTTTCAGCGTTAGATAGAAGAAGTTTCCGTCAAGTGTCGTGCTAAACCGAGACTCAAACTAACAGGAATAGTGATCTTCCGAACAGCTTCGGCCAACGAACGAGGGTGTTACGCTAGACAAATTGAGTGACACTCCAGTTAGCTTTATAACGTTCGGTCAGTATATCGAGCTAACTATAGCGCACTCTTGCACGACTGTGATTAACTAATGATGGGTGGTGGAAAAGTCAATAGTCCGTCTTTATTCTCCATACAGCTGCTTCCTTGTAAAGACGCGACAGATCACAGGTTGGACAGGGACGTAGTCACAGAAAGGTTCAGGTTGTTATTGGCGTCCAGCCGCAGTGTGATCGACCGAAAAATGTGATGGCGGATTACTAGGTTATACATGAAGACGGCTTGATACGAACAGGTCGAGCTTACCAGAGATCGTGTATACTGGAGGAGGTGAGAACAAGGACGGCCTTGTGTTTGGAATAATTCGAAATATGCGAACGGCACCCAAGTCTCGGAGCCACTGGGGGAGTTAGAAAGAACGATAAAGCAGTGGAATGAAGTAAGACACAATGTCCACCGATGCATGTCAGGCACGTGGGGACGTACACAAACAGAAATCAACCGAATGATTTAACACATGTACATTCTACTGGGGGTAGCCACAGTACGAACACAACAAAAAAATAATTATCCTGTACTAAACATTTCCCTCTTACGATGTTCTGACAACACTTCTGTGTGTATCTATATTATTTTTACATACTTAGATGACGGTTCAAGAGAACTTGAGGAGGATCCCTGAATTCCAGTCATCTAAACCAACTAGGTCACACTAGCGCAGTAGGGAAGACGGTGGAAACCTATACATTGTGAGAAAGCTCACATGAGCGGAAGTTTTAGCTGAGTCAGGTCAGACAATGCTCATTATGCACACCTAAGGCGAGTCTGTGCTCACCAAAATCGGTGTGCTTGTAATATCGGAATTACATCGCTCTCCTCCATCATCCCGGTGTGTTCTGGCTATCGTGACCGACTGGTGCTTGCTGACCCGATTCGATCAGAAAGCCTGTTAGCGTAAGACTTCAGTATACGGTTGTTTCCACTCCCTACCCCACTGTGCTGGTGTAATCTGTTTAGTTTGAACGGTTCGAGAAATACAGAACAACACCAGGTAAGCTGTTGGGTCATCTTAAGCTGACGAGATTAGTAGTATCTCTGGTCCAAGTTATCGTTCATGATGAGGATTTGTACGCACAGAAGCTACTGACACTCACAACCAGTCTGTAGTATTCATCAACAGCAGATTGGCATCAACACTGTTCACCAACAAACGTTCCTCATTGGGTTGTGACTGGTGGTCAGCACCGGCTCAATTATACGTTTCTAGGAAATTCTCAATCACACTATTTCGTTCAAGAAGATACACTCCGCGATATCATTACGCGGTCGCCCTCCTTTTTATAACAACTCCTCTATTACCAATTCGACAGTTACCAAGTTCGTAACATACAAGCAAATCATAGTATAAATGGGTAGACTGTTTTGTTTGGATTACCCGCATAGAAAAAGTAGTAGTAGTAGTAGTAGATGAGGGAAACGACCTAGACAAAATTATATGGCCACTCTAAAGTGCTACGGTACGATCCAGCTGGCTTAACGTTAACCAAACTTCAGTCAGCCAGGTGGATGATAGGTGCCCTGAGGACCCGAAATACAACATTATCCAAATTAACAATGCAGTATCCTGGTCACGTTGTCAGTGGTTAAGGAGCGTATCAATCGACAAACGGTCGAATCCCATGACTAGCATTACCGTTCGCATTTGTCTGAATATCCCAACAAATTAGGGAGAAGGAAGATTAGGACGCTATAGAGAGCTATGCATGTGAGGGACTAATAAAAGACTCTAAAATCACAAGTGTACTGTCAAACATTATTTACGCAAAGGAGGCTATGCAGATGAGACAAAAGAGATGGCGACTAGTCTTGATAGAGGGGGACAAACGACGAGTAGCACGATCACTTTACAGTGCAACAATCACTGTTTCAGAACCTAAATCTATATGCAATGTCCTGATATTAACTGCGTGATCCAAGTCACATTACATGTTAACATACAAGAAAATGAATGGAACGATTTTCTCGAATCACCAACAGATGCAGCCAAAGTTGGTATGGATTGAAGATTGTGATTCTTGAATTCATCAGCGACATTTCTTCTCCCTTCAGACGCCCACTGACCGCATAGGCGTCATAAGTAATTCATAGTGAGTGAACTGGACATGCCAGATAAGTTCTGATTTTATGTTCAATGACTGAGACACTTCTGCTACTCTACATTTCGTCAAATTAACAAGTCATGATTTTCTATTCGAATGACTTTCAAAATCGTACACGATTCACCACGAAGACGTGGCTACTTTGTTCATGTATTAGCGGTTCGGACTAGAGGACCTGCGGTCCTGACCCCTACCCCCCCCCTACAGAAAATCTGTTGGGCCCATTGGCTCCCAGAATATACAGAAGTATCCAAATCTACAGCCCCAGTGGCCCAACTAGAGGTTGACCTCAGACGGGCAAAGTGTGTCGTGGTGATGGGACAAAATGACGAAAGCACGCCCTGTATCTTCTTCGCGGAATTGGACCATATAAGGTGGTCATACAATTTTTTCGCCGTTTTTTTTAGTACATATTTTTCGTCCAGGCAATTCCAATAAAACCAAGGCTACCGATTTCCCATTAGATTTGCTGTGAAGGACAAATGTTATCAGCTTGCTAATAGGGGAGGCTACAAAGAGGCAAACTTCTGTCATCAGTTTTACACGTTTCGACCCATATCATTTAATGTGGGGTCAAACATTTTTAAACTTCAACAGGTCGGTTGAAGGTGAACATGAGAGATCGAAGAAACCAATACGGTTACAACCGAAGGACTGAAAAACGTAACTTACAAACACAAGGCGTCGCACCGTCTGCTGTCCGAACAGCAGCTGGTGTTGCATGGCGAATCGAGCCAAACTGGTTCCAGCGCTTTCCGTCAGTCGAACAATCATTGCCTGAAGATAACTACAGAATTGCCGCGGTTTGTATCGTCCGTCCTCGCTGATCCAGACTTCTGGGAAGAAAAAACCCAGTTCCGGTTCAACGGGTGGCGGATCAAGTGAGGTTGTAGGACCGCTCGGACTGCTGATGGCTTTGGGCGCAACGTGGCTGTGTTCGATTGGGGCTCGTAAGTCATCAACTGGTTGGATTGCCTCTGGTGAGTTCAATCTAATTGGCCAAAAAATCAACTCATTATTAGCCAAGAACTTGTAAGGCAAAGCAGAAAAATATAACCAGAGGATTTCCCTGGTGTTCTGAAACACACAGAGATCCCTACAATCGAGGGTTCTAGGGAGTTAAGCGCATATCAGAGAAACGTAAGAGCAAACTAATGAAATGATTCTGCTAGGTTAACACTGATGCGCATGGAATGAACCATAAATTAAAGTTATTTCTGATGAACATAACCTCAAATAAGAAACAGCATCGGGAAAAATCAGCGACGCTTCTGAAAGCAGGAAGTTATTCATATCGCAGAGAGTAAAGAGACTGCTCAAACGGGTTGTAACGATTTGATCTAATGGGGTGGACAACCATGAGTACGATCACTTAGCATTCCTGTCCAACTTGGATGCCTGCCAACTGAAGATCGGTTGTTAGACAGAAGTTGACAGGTTGGATTCAACAGCTTCTCAAGTAACAAACCCACCTGTAATGAACATGTCTGTGTGCATACAGTATGCAACAAGACACGTATACATCGTACCCTTCGTTGTCGATGCCAAAGATTATAGGCGTTGGGAGGTAAACTTTCTCTCCCCTACTGTTGATCGCAGAAACGCGAATAACAGTTTTATTTGTAACGGAAACATACTAATGTCCATTCCGATAACTGATGAAACAACAAGCGGAAGCCTTCATAATAATCAGGATCAATAGTGAACTTGTAGTGTTAGTAAACGCACTTTCGTTTCTCGCTTATTATAATTAATATATGTACTCAGTGAATACGACAGTACTGTTAATGGCGAAGCGTGAATATACAGGTATCTGCAGAAGAAAGACAGAAGGACGCGTATAACAATTGCTGAGTAGAGACCGGTCTTTTGAAAATAGTTGATCCAAGTGAATCATCATCATCATCATCATCATCATCATCATCATCAT
>QNGE01001185.1:0-49847 GCA_008508345.1 Paragonimus westermani
CAAGAAAAATTATAAAGTACAAAATGCTGTACAGAACGCTACGGTGTTGTGAACAATTCGAGACTTCTTTTCGTGTACATCACGCCAATTGCAGATTCGAAGCATTATGCCGCGGATGTTTATGGCCAGTATATAACTGCCATTGTTATTTGTAACATCCGTCATCCGTTGAAACCGCCAGTGATAATTAAATGGCTTGGTGTGAACTAATATGGCAGAAAATCTTCCACCCATTCCGGATCTGCGTGCTGCCTCTCAACAGAGACGACAACGATAGGTGCATGCACATACTTTCGAACGCAGAGAGCAAGTGCAGTTATTCAGATGGGTCCCTGACGTGGTAAACGTCGATGCCACTCATGGGACCAACCGCCACAAGTAGGTCCTCCATCACACATTTTCATCGTATAAGTAGTCCAGTGAGTCGAATAAATTCAATCAGAAACCGTAACTTTTATCTTAACTATATTGCTAGAAAACGTTACTATTCAGACTTCTGACTTTAGTTTGAATTTTTCCGAAATGTTTTGTTTGCGAAAGAAAATTTAGGAATCGTTTAAAGCGATAAACGGAACCTATTCGTACGCGACGGCCTTGAAAATGTGTGAAGTAAAATCAAATGTTGATGCACTGATGGGCGTTAGTATATGCTGGCACACAACCTGTTTCTCAGACAAACGAAAGAGGGAAGTTAGTCGTCTCGAATTTAACGGATGACGTCGGTTATGACGACAAATATTTTGAAGACACAAACTATCACATAGGATGACTGTCAATCAGTGTCGGCTATAGTTACATGGTTGAGGCATGAGGGCTTAATGAAATGCATAAGATATTCGAGATCAAGTACACTGTAAATGGTATCAACTGAGCGTGTTCAACCGATGAAAATATGATGTAACTTTCATATAGCCCAAACTATGAGATATGCCATAGTATATTTTTGACTTTGTAATTCTCACGATGCCGCGAAATGCTTTCTCACTAATCATGTATACACTTGGTGTTCTTCAAAAACCATTTCACGGAATGTTGCAGATAGAAACCGATGGCGTACTAACCCGCCTGTAACCGTCCACAACTATACGCACTGGACGTTCAATAAAACTGTAGCGACCATAATAATAGATATTTTGATAATCGCATTCATCTGTACATTTTCTATGATTTTGATCTTGTACCTACTTTTGTTTTAGTCAAGCCATTTTGTAACATCCATCCCGGGGCTAACACACAACTCGCTCCGTGCCTCGCTAGCTTGACGCGCCTCTCTGTACTCTCTATTTTCCAGGTAGGTAATAATATACGAAGTCAACGCGCTGAGACTTGGCTTTCCACTGTCGATCGATTGTCGATAGTGCTAACTGAGAGTGTTGTATTTTGTTGGATCATTTCCAACAAAACCTCATTATTGACCTTGTGGTGTAAGCTTGCGTCTTCTCAATCATTAGCAAATAACGCATTAACTCAAAAACCAATGCATTAAATTTGACTTAAGTCGTTGTCAATGGAGCGAACGACTTGATACAGATAGCGGTTTTTCGCGAAAACCCGCGATATTTCAGAATGTAAACACAGGCGAATGATGAAATACGTAATAACCATTATAATAACCATCATGTGATTATAAAACAACTTATATAATTTATATATAACTCGTATAACATATACTATAACGTATTGACTGTCATTATAATGACAGTCAATAGCAGCAACTAAGTTGCTGCTATAACAGTAATAAATAATCTGATGTTTTGTAATAGCATTAACAACACAACCGACCCCCGAATTCGAGAGCCATCTCGGTATGTATTCGTTACTGCGTGTGCCGGGGTGCATCCTAGTTCTGCCGGCGTATCTGATTTCGCAGATACAATCAGACCTATACGGAATATTGGAGTGGGCGAAAAGGAACATCACGTTTTTATAAGGACGTATAATATATTGTACACGCATTTTGCAGTATTGATGTACTTCAAGATTTCTCGTAAAAGTACAGTCATGAGGTAGAATAAATTCATTCTACCTCATGACTGTCCTTAAGCGTCTAGGTGCAGCACTCAAGTGCATATAAAACGCAGTCTGACTAGTCTACGTCGATGGAACTACCCGTGTTCCAACTACATCTAGAACGACGAATTGACTTGCTGCAGGCGCACGTAGTTCCTCTCTTTGCATTCGTTTTTCCGTCAAAGCAATGATTCTGTACTGATTAAGTACATATATTGGACATTCGTTTTTACATTTCCACCTAGGTTTCATTTTTATTTATGTACTTCTTATAAGCTTCTGAACGCAGCGATTGTATCAAATCAAACAGAGCCTCGGAAATTCTATTATTGATTCCATTCTTGCCCCGTTGATTCGGTGAGACAATAACCTCAACCAAGTTAAAAGTCCTGATCACGACGTTATCGGTTAGATCAAACAGAGCGATCCTGTTTGGATTGTTTTTCAGACTGGTCAGGCAAAATGAAGCCTAGTTTTATAAGGTAAGGGTTCAGTGGTTGATGTGTTCATTAATATTAGTTTGGAGTTAATGGCGTTGTGTTCAACATTCTGATCTCACAACCACGAGGGCTTGGGTGCTAATTCTGGTTTGGGCGGAGACACAATCTATTGTTGAGTGCAAGTAGTGTTGACGGATGAGTTTAGTGTCTTCTTCCGAAGTAAGCTGATGTAGTACTCATAATTAATGGCTTTAAATAACTTTAATCGTATTCGAACTGAAACCTTCCACGCAAGTAATAAGAATATGACGTACTGGCGGCAACTGTTCAAGGATTTTTTTACAGGACAAGAAGTCGCAATTACAAATGTAAAATACTGTTGTAAACTATACCCTGTCATTGGCTGGTCATGTTGAAACTTGCAAAGCCAAGCTGTATGCTGATGGGTGCAATGCAGAACAGAGAACTGGAAAGATATTTGGGAGCGTTACATTGATGCTTTTCGTCCAGTCATGATTTAGTATCTTAATGCAACTTTTAGGCTACTCCCTCGTTAGATGTGTTGTATCGGGGTTTGGATGAGTGATGAGTTTAGTAGATTTTCACCAAAGCTGACCAGATGGTTATCTGAGTAAGGAGAGTGCGACCACAATTGCTGAGTTCTTTGGGAACTCAAGGCGAAGATTTTTGAATACGTGTAGCACTCGGTTTTAGTGATCGCATGTATTTGGCTAGTCGGTTGGCGTAATCGTGAGTGCCGACAGCATTTTCGCTTCACGATTGAAAGAAATCAGCTGGAAGGCTTGAATGACGACCATAGACAAGTGACGCTGGGGTCGTACTGTCATCCTTGACACAATTGCGAATACCGATTAGAACTAGAGGTAAAGATTTTGTGCAAACCATCCGCTCGTGAGCACGTAGTGAAGCTCTGAGCTGACGATGAAAACGCTCTACGAGTCCATTCGCTTGCGAGTGATATGCTGTGGTGCGTGCTCGATGCACGCCTAACAGCTTGGTCAGTTGTGAAAATAAAGCTGATTCGAACTGCGTATCGCGGTCAGTTGTAATGGTCGACGGACAACCATAACGTGCAACCCTATGCTCGACAAAAGCGCGAGTCACAGACACTGTCTGACAACGGTATGGCTTCTGGCCAGCGAGTGAACCGGTCGATACACGTGAGCAGGTGGGTGTAGCTTCTCGAAGGTGGAAGAGGCCCGACGAGTTCCAGGTGGACATGTTCAAAACGATCGTCGGGAGTTGGGAAAGTTTTCAAGGGGGTGCTCGTGTGTCGGTTGACCTTGGAACGTTGACATGCAATAAAGCAACGGGCCCAATGGCGTACGTTCCGATTCATGTTAGGCCAGACGAATGGATCCGCGACCAGTCTTAGTGATGCGCGTATCCCTCGATGTGATATGTTTTGCAACGTTTCGAAAACCGCTTTTCGTAACGAATGTGGCACGACTGGCATGGGGTATCCCAGCGTATTGTCACATATAATGGTACCGGGCAGATATGTCAGTGGAACTGTGACAAGGCGTAAGTTCGTGCGTTTCCGATCATCCGTAAACGTGCAATCGGACTGTTGTCGTGCTGCTGCGTTGCGATGTGATATCAAGGCGGTGGTTGTAGACACGTTGTACATTCGTGATAAAGTATCTGTGAACGCGTTTGCATGGCGGATGTCCGTAGGAAACTGGGCTATGCAGTCTAGCTGTCGAGTTTCTCGATGTCAATGTTTATCGGGATAATTTCGCAAAGCGTACACGAGAAGTTCGTGATCCGTGAAAATAATAAAATCGCGGCCCTCGAGTGCGTGGCGAAAGTGGCGCGCAGCCCTATACACGGCTAAGAGTTCACGACCGAAGTTGCTGTATCGCACTTCGGTATCGCTGGGACGCTGAGAAACGAATGCGATCGGTTGCCACGTCTCGCGAACTGCTTGTTGTAGCACTGCACCTATGGCTGTGTCTGATGCGTCCACGGCGATACTAATTGGTGCGTCCGGTTGTTGGAAATGCAACATGACTGAAGAGGTGAGTGCCTGCTTAACATTAGCGAAAGCCGTGGAGGCTTCGGGGGTTAGGTGTAAAGTTTGTTTATTACCCCGAAGTGAATCAGTCAAAGGTTGCATAAGCTTGGCGCAGTTGAGAATAAATCGACCCTAACAATTCACGAGTCCATTGAAGCGGCGAGGCTTGGGAATTGAATCGGGAAGTGGACACGATCGAATAGCCGCGACCTTGGAATCAAGCGGTTTAATCCCATCTGCCGAGGCTTGACCAAGTTCGAAATTAGCTCCGTTGACGGTTAGGCCGTATGATGCCGGACGTTAAAACAGCGTCCGTAGATGGGTTATGTGCTTTTCGGGGGAAGAGCTAGCCACGAGGATGTCGTCTATGTGTGCATAAATGAAGTCTAATCCAGGGGTGACTTCATTAATCAGACTTTGGAACGTCTGTGCAGCGTTACGAAGACCAAAAGGCATACGCACAAATTCGAACAAACCGAATGGAGTGGTAATAGCCGTCTTGGGTATATCCCCTTGTGTTACCGGTATCTGGTAATAGGCGCGGACGAGGTCGATTTTGCTGAAGATGGTTTTACCAGCAAGGCTTGTAGTTAGATCGTGGACGTGTGGCACAGGGTATCTATCTGGAAGGGTAGCATTGTTCAATCCACGATAAGCTCCGCAAGGACGCCAATCACCTTCTGTCTTCGTTCGCACCATGTGCAAAGGAGATGCCCACGGGCTGTCAGAGGGGTGGATTACACCCATGTCCAGCATGTGTTGAAATTCGGCACGAGCGATGCGCAGTTTATCTGGCGCAAGCCTCCGCGGTCGCTGAAACACTGGTGGACCTTTCGTTTTGATGTGGTGTACCACGTCCGTAATGATGGCAGGTAACTCGTTAGGTGGACGGGTCAACCCCGTAAATTCACGCAATACCGCTCGATATCTATCGTCACCGCTGGGTTCAGCAAGCAGTGGGCTGAGGGCAGTCGTCGGAAAAGTGGTCCCTATAGCGGATATACTCGTTAGGGGATCTAGGAGCTTGTGGTGACCTGCGTCAACGACCAATCCAAAGTGATTTAAGAAGTCCATGCCCAACATGGCATCTGACACATCCGCTATAATGAACACCCAACGAAAAACACGCTGCAGGCCCACGTCCAACGTCAAGGAGCGGCGGCACGGAGCTGGAAGGGCGTTGAACGAGGCGCGTTCTGTTTTCTAGACGGTACGACACTGACCTGAGCGCCGGTGTCCACTAGAACCTAGAACTCCCATCGTGTATAAAAAAAAATAGGCGACCAGGGGTAGGACTGCCAGCAGCAGTTGTCGTCATTACTTGCTGGCACTTCCGTTTCCCGAGGCGGTTGATAAGGTGCACGGCTTAACGCATTTCCGTGCCTTGGTCCCAAACATGTGATGGTACCAGCAATACCCCGTTCTTGCACGTGACCTGGAACGGCTACGTCCTCTGGAAGCACGGCGACAGCGAGAAGCTTTAGGAGTTTGAATTTCTCGACAAAGTTCTTTCACTTTTGCTATCAATTAGGCGGGTGTGCTTTCTGTGTGTGCATCGACTTGGTGCATTTTGCTGGGAAGGTGCTGGATGACTGAGTCGGCCGATTTTGCCAAGTCATCCAAAGAACATGTTGACATGAATAGAAAATAATTGCCCGTACAAAGTCGGGCAACCTTTGCATCTAAAGGTAACGCATGAGTTTGTCGTCAATCCCACCTGTTTCAACTGTCGAAGCAGTTGAAATGGAGTAAGATCTCCCGGCTGTAGCTCGGAAAGAACCTGCTTAAGACGCTTCTCTTCCGATACGATAGCACGGTCTAAGAATGCGTTCTTCAGTACGTCGTAAAGGTTGCTCTCGGGTGGTTTAATCACTAAATCTCGGATATAGGGTGCGACCGACATTGACAACGCGGTAGCCAGGTATGCGCACTTGGCAGTCTGGCTAGTGATGCGTGATAACTGGAATTGCAGCTCAAGCTGCGCCATCCAGTACTCTGGGTCGTCCGGGACATAATCGGGGACACGAAAGCTTAGGGCGTTTTCCTTCGCATCTATCTCGGAGAGCTCCAATTTGCGGTCTGTGGTATCTAACTGCATCATTTAAATACACTCAGGATTCTGAGGAAATACAAACGCTTAGAAACTAGTGGAACCAGGGCACGAAATTTAGTGCTATATATGAATGAATATAAGTATGCAAACACGAGAGAAATAATTGAATCTAGCGTATACAAAAGGTGCAATAAATAATAATAATCAGTATAAAAAAAGCTTGGGGAACGGGCTCACCAAATCGTAGTACTAGATCCTGAATTCGTACGCCCAGAGTTTCCCCAACCTTATGCTACCGTGAATCGGAAGTCGCAGGGAGAAAACGATGAATCTGCAAACAAACTTTACTTATTGATTTATTCACCATTCACAACAGACTTCAACGAAACAATTTAGGGGTGCTAGGGAGCTGGGCGTGAGAGCACCTTGAGCACAACCGCGCAGCAGACGCCAGAGTGGAAGAGTGCGTGGACGGAAAATTCCAGCCGACCTTCAGAATTCAAACAAGCGTTAGACTTTTTAAGCGGTAATAGCTCAACATTGTTATCCTAGTGAACGTAACCTACAGAAGTAGAGATAGTGCGAATTCATTACACAGCTGAGAGCATAGCTGCGATACTTATGCCGGCCCACTGACTTTGATGCTAGTGGTTTGTAGTAAGTTTACATATACAAGGTAATGTGAACCGGCGCGGTGGTACTGGCAAGGCAACTCTCAAGTCGCGCGGGGTTTAGAATTTTGGGGACTTCGAAGGTGATCTCATTACACTTTTGGAGAGGTATCGGGGAAAATGAAGCTGGTCAAACTGGAGTCGATGAACATATTTTAGCCGCAGACCCCATGACACCATCGAACGACTACAGCAAATGTGATGATCCAGACTCAGCTCCATACATTTTTTTGTAGCGGTACAGGTGAAATGATATTCCACCTGGGAAAAGCAACGCTTGTCACGAAACCGCCTCAGAATATGGAGTGTCATTTCTTGCCAAATTACCGGAGGCTTTCGGGAGTTTCGGACAGGTTCAGCCGGCAACTAGACTGAGACGTTTGTGGCGATTATAATAAATGATATTTTGATAGTCGCATTCATCTGTGCATTTTCTATGATTTTGGTTTTGTACCTACTTTTGTTTTAGTCAAGCTACCCATTTTGTAACATCCGGCCCGGGGCTAAAATCACAACTCACTCCTTGCCTCGCTAGCTTGACGTGTCTCTCTGTACTCTCTATTTCCCAGGGTCAGTAATAATACACGAAGTCAACGCGCTGAGACTTGGCTTTTCAGTGTCGATCGATTGTCGATAGTGATAACTGACAGGGTTTTATTTTGTTGGATCAGTTCCAACACGTTACATACAGTGGATACATGAACTAGAACATAAGCCGGTTCAAATGAAGACGCTGGAAGTCTTCACTGATTTCTGTCGTGCATCTGAGGACTCGTCTGAGAGACTGGAAGCCCCTGGCTGGGAGCATTTCGCGTTCCACAAGCCGCCAAGAGGTGCTTCTTTACCTGATTGCACATTTAATATGTCAGGGTATACCTGAGGACCAGTTTTGTTGCGCGGACGACAGAAAGAATAGAAACGTTTGAGAGCATTATCCGAACCAGCCAAAATTTATCAGCATGTAATTAATGTGGCTTTGTAGCCAGTCACGTGACAGAAGCCGAAATGCTAGATTTGATATACATCCGGTAACAGGGTTTACTCTTAGAGTTTCCGATCGTGCTCCTCCCGACGCTAGTAACAGCTCTCCGTGCATTCTAGAAGGTACTGCATTTCTTCTAAGTCCTCAAGGGCAGCAGGGCTATGTTTTCGGGGACGATACTGGATTTCGTCTACCAGTTCAATGGAATTCGTTGTGGTTCTTGTCGTACATGCATGATTTTTTAGTTGCGGCATTAGACGGGGCAATGTTGTCTACCGACCCGTATACAGTGCGGCGGAATCTCATTCAATGAAAGAGCATTGTGGACTCTACACTTTAGTGTCGCATGCATACATGAGCAGGGGTGGTTGACTAACGGGCAGTTGTTGTTTCACAGATAATAGGAACAACAATGGGCTCAGCTCAGAGATTTACAGAACATTCGTGAGATTCTCGGACGCGACAGACAGCTCAAAGCTGACCGTCATTGTACTTCAGAGACGTGATGATCTGATCCGAAACTGGCAGTTTGCTCTACAGCTAACCGAATCATCATGATAAACTCAACACCCCAGCCCCAATGCATTTGTCTACATGTGTTCCCTAACTAGTTTGTTGAACTTGTCATGCACACATTCAGACCGGTCATCCCTCTAACATGGCTGTTGTAATTAGAATTGAACTGTAGAGAATTGCAAAGCGTTACCAGGTAAAATAGCAGAACGCATATTGCTGAATTGTATGTATCACTTGTACCATACATCGGGCTAGTGAAACACTTGCATAACAAATCATATCAGTCATGTTCATCACATCCACCACATCTTGAATAAGGGTGCAGATACCTTTAATTCCGTGGTGGCCTGGATTCCAAAAGTTCAGATCTGACTGTCTGTTCTTCAGGTGTTTGGTGTACTCCGGAAACAGCTTGTACTTCACTACTGTCGTTTTCTTCTTATACAATGGGATTATTTATAAAGGATTCCTATCGATAGAATGACTTCTAGAACTGAACACAACCTGGTCATCATGCCTTCGCTGGCAGAAAGTGTCTTCCAAGTCAAGACTACTGGCCATGTAATTTCCGTAAGGTGAACGATCTATTCCATCAACAGGGAGTAAATCATTGCTTTTGAAAGATGTAACGTCAGTTGTTTTTGCACAGTCAGGACTTGTACTCTGAGTACTAGATTTGAAACGAATTGCGGAACTCTTTCCAGTTACCGCATATGACGCGCTTCTGTACTGTATGGGAAAATTGTCGATTTCCCAGTCAGGATCCACAAAGGAGTTTGGTGTTCAGGAAGCCTTGACGGCGTCGAGGCAGAATGGGTTGTTTAGCATGAGCTGCAGCATTGACTAGTTTTCTTAATGTGCCGCGTAGAAGTATGTGATAAAACTTGAGTGGATGTAGTGGTTTTCGTAGCCATGAATTATGCCAAACAATGAACCTACTGGTGGTACTGACACTAACGTTGTTGACAGAATTTGAACCGCTGATCATATCGGGCGCTCCGTGTCAGGCATTGTGCCGAGCGGTCCCTGTCAGTCACTGTCCCGGGCCTTGGTTCACATCAGCCTCCAAAATGTGGGTCAAAAGAGGTATCAATGTTTGGACACGTTAAAGGAGTGATTGACCTGAATGCATACATGACAGGTTCGGCCAGGTAATTAAGAAAAGTATACAAATGAACGCATTGTATGTTTGATGGTGAGATTACCATGATGCTTCGGTTGACCGAACAACGACCTGTCAATTTCGGATGAGGTCACTCAAACCCCTATACTACCAGTCGCTCTGATAATACCACCTGTGATTGTCTGCGACTGCTTATTCACCGGAAGAACGAGTGTTTCACAACTAGCTCTCCAGTGGGAGGCCGTTTCCTCATCTGCAGCCTGGAGAAGCGCCCGGTAGCATTGAGCCAACCCATCCGTTGGCTCGGGTACTACATTTAACAGACGCAGTTCAGTGAACGCTGGCTTTCCAACACTATCATTGGATTTCGCACGGCACTCCAATTTTGCGCAAATGACCTCACTGGTTAGAGTTCGAAACCATCACCACGAACGTGTCCTCTAATGACAACGCTGTTACAACAGATTAGGGTGGGGCGTTTCAGTCTGAACATGCTCAAATGCTGAAATAACGTTAGCTAAATGTTTATCGTATCGAATTAGTGGTGTGATCGTCCTAATTGGAGTTCTCGTGATCACTCAGATCGCAGGCTAAGAACGTTATCCAAGAGGGTAAATTACGGCATTCGTTGACCTGTCTGTACTCATACCACTACTGAGTCATCTGCCCAGCCAAGTTTTATCTCTTTTTATTCTTAAGGTGATATTTTAGGTTATTCCACGTCGCTGTAGAACAGTCGGGTGACTTTAGCCACAGTACACTCTGGTACAGTACACTCTGGTCAGATTCATGGCAGTTGCAAATCAATGAACGAAATGAATAACCGTATAAATCCTGGATGAATTACTTGTTGTTGGAACCTCAGCAAACGTCTCTGGGGAAGTTTGGTCAAACTAAATGGAAGAACAATGTACAAAAGATTCGACAGTACCCATATCAATGGCATATGGTGAGTTGATCTAATTTAAATAATCTCACGGTACAACTCAGTGCAAAAACTGAGTAATTGACAGTAAGAAAATTGGCTGTGGCCATAGTTAACCCAAAATATTTTGTGTATCACCACTGGAGATTTGCCAACACTGTCTTTACAGAAGAAAATTCTATACATTTCAGAGAAGTAAGAGGCAAAAAATGAATTGATTCATTTAATTTGTGGGTGATTTCATAACCCTTAATGCTTTCAACAACTATATAACCAGCACCGTTTTCGTCATGCATGTAATCGAAACTTAGTGGTGACGCTATTACTCAGGACCAGTGAAATGACACTGTTAGACACGTTGGTGTTCAGGTAAGCCAAATTCAGCGTCATGTAGCTCTGATGCAAGTTTTCGTCACAAGGTCTGGAATATATGTTGGGCTGTAAACTGCATGGCATACGTTTGTGAAGAAAGCAGACGTTGCACTTTGATATAGGAGAAATGAATTAAAAAAATGACTTCAGTACTACATTCCAGGAACTGACTTTGTGACTGTGAATTGATAGGTATACGATAAGAAACTTGTTATTCGCATACAATTTATTGATGCCAAGGCCTGCCGACATCTTGGCTGTCTTCTGAGGATGGTTAGTTTGATTTGAAGTAAATAAAAGTTCCAGAACCTGACCTCGGTTTAGCTCTGAGATGATTATTACGGCCACCCATCAGGATTCAACAGTGAATCCTGCATGTGGGCATGAATGCAAAGGTACACTCATGTGGATCGACTTCTGATGATTTTGATACCGCCGCTGGCGTGAAGCAGATTTGTGTTCTAGACCCAACCCCATTAGGTTTATATTTGTCTAGGGTGTTAGTAGTTTCTTTTTAGGAATGGGTAGAGGTTGTCGTTGAGGTTGAGCATCGGACGGATGGACGCCGTCTGAATGTTCGACTTTTCGGCACCCCAACCCTGCTACCTACCTCAAAGATTCGAACGCCCCTGCTCGTAGAATACAGCGAGCTATTTGCATATGCATAGGCGAACTGCAGTGAATCGCCGCGGTTTTCACGACCGCAGCATCTAAGTTTGGATCGGATATCAACACAGGTCGGATATTTATTCTTTTCAGCCTTCTTCTGGTGGAGGCCCTGCTCCTGCATCTACGCCTGAAATTGGTATCAGTGGAGGTGCTGTCGACAAGTGAGCGGTTTTCTGCTACTTGGGTAAAAATTTCTCGATAGATTTGTCCGCGGACCGCATGGGGCGAGCGCTAGTGCTGCTTTTAGATGTTTGGAAGGACGTGTCTGGAAGAACCACATCCTGGAAATTGCCACCATGCTGTGTGTCTACTGTTCAACTGTGCTGCTTATACTGCTCTACGGCAGTGAATATTGAACATGGTATCAACGGAACGTGCGCTTTCCGAGTCGTTTCCACTTGCAGTGTCTAGCACACATCTTGGATATTCGGTCGTCGGACACGGTTCCAAACACTGAGGTATTGCAGCTAGCGGATGTGGACGGTATGGAATCCACGCTAATGTTCACTTAGCCTCGTTGGTTAGGTTACATGTCTGGGATTCGTAGGTCATCAACGTACTGTAGCGACCTGGTGATAATCCCGGTGCACCTGCTGTACGATGTGTAGAAGTCTCCCTGAAACCCT
This sequence comes from Paragonimus westermani, assembly GCA_008508345.1. Classification (NCBI taxonomy): domain Eukaryota; kingdom Metazoa; phylum Platyhelminthes; class Trematoda; order Plagiorchiida; family Troglotrematidae; genus Paragonimus; species Paragonimus westermani. The sequence continues at coordinate 12,426 of QNGE01001185.1, forward strand.
AGTCCACATTGTGTTTAGGTTCGTAAGAATCTCTGTTTCCGTCCGCTTGATACATGCGACTGCGTTTATTTGTTCGCATGTTTGTCAGCCAACGCGCGCCAATGGCGTCATAGACACTACCTGCTTGCTCGCACGCTTGATCGTCGGTCCTCAGGCACCCAAGCTACATCAGTATATTGGTATCCTTAAACACTGTTAGGACCTATTGTGATTTTTGTATAATATACTTTGGTCTCCCTCGTTTAATCGTGTTCTCAATTCGCGTCTGGTGATCGTTGTATATACCTCGGGAAGCGTTAATTTAGGGCACTTTCGCACTAAAGTACTCATAGTACCTTGCTTTTCAAGAGAGAACGAGTACGCTAGGGCCAAGTAGGTTACTTCTGCTATGTCGATTAATTCTGGATCACATCAACCAACGACTATCGTCGTTTGAAACTCATCCGTACCCTTTTTCCATATACTAGCTTTGAATGTGTACAATATTGTGAAGTTTTGACAAATGCATCTGTTTTTGTTCAGACCAACTTTAACTTAAGCTTTTTCTCTTATTTTCTATAGAGTGCTCCAGATTTGTCTCGTACAATGAACCACTTCTTGCATTACAGTTTCAATAATTTCCTTTCCTATTTAAACCTTACCATTGGAGTCTCTGTGGTTATTTCCTGAGAAATGAGGGTTCAAGTTTCGTGCTACCCTGTCAATCGGCTAACCAACATTGTCCGGCTGAAAACAAAGGTCGCACTCACGCGCCTCCTGTTCTCACTTCTTTGGGTTAGCAGTGGATACGTGGTGCATGAGTAGAGCCACGAGTGGTGCGGCGCGAGCCAATTGTGATGAAAATTAAGTGCAAGCGTCCTTTGGCTTTGGTCACTGTGACAGGCTAATCCAAATCGGATGCCTCCAACCATGGTTGCACAACGCTGACCTCCATATACAAAGTTAGAGTCCCGTCAGTGTTGAAGCGTGCACACACTTTTTCTATTGCAAGTGGTGCGAAACCGAATGAGTTGGAAAACAGTCGGACTCTGGCAAACAAGCAAATTAATTTAATTACATTTTTACGAATACATTTCCATAGAACCCATGAGAGGTCAACTATACAAACAGCTCATTCTAATATTCCTCATCAGGTTCTCACCACCATACAGGTATGTGTGAACTCTGACTGAAAATCAAAATAATTCAGTTAATGCAAACAGGACAAGCAATCACACTGTACTACTTGAAATATTACCCAATATTGAGGCATGAGCACGTATGAATGGACGGATACTTCAAGAAGAAACGTTGTAGTGCACGTTGGTATAAAATGACTTTCTTGTCACAAATGAACTAAGCTTCGGCAACCGTAACAACGATGACGTCTCTTGATTAATGTTGCATGCAAATGAGTGTTTGTTGCGATAATGAAGCGTTTACCCCATGTGTTGATTTTCCGAATAAACAATCCTTGTGCCATCCGAGTTCTTGGCTACCAACATTAGTTCGTTAAAATCCAGAAATGTTGGGGGAGATTTTGAGGATTGCTGAGTAAGTGAGAGTGTTAACCTTGCCTGTCATGAGAAGCACATTCGTCTCTGTCAAGTAGTTCACGGTCTCTAAAATTTCATATGGTTTTAGAATAACTGGCCAAGAGAGGGACTATGGACTTTTTATGCACAGAGGTATGGGCTGTAGACTCTCACAATGATAACTTCGAACGTTAATGAAGGTCGCATTCTGAAAGCTATGGAGTGAGCTCGGCGAAACTTGTGGATGACTCGGAGAGTCCTACCGCTTTTATTTGAAGATCGATGTTCACCAAATGGGAACCAATAGCGCTGAGAATGAGCCTACTCCGACCGTCATAGATCCATTTTGAATCGTGTTCATATATCATCTCTGATAGCCGCCTTTTAATTCTTCCAACATAACCCATTTAACAAGACGTGAGAGAACAAAAACGGAGTGGCGAAGAAAACCAAAGAAGTCTACTTTTCAGATGTGACGCGAACACCGGGATTGTACTGAACTACGAGATGACTCGTGCCACAAAATAGGCACTCTTATCTGCATTAGAAACTGGGAGAGTTACAATTTTGCTGTTAACTTCACCCTTGTATAACCGATTGAGAAAACCATGTTTTTTTTATTGCTATTCAGAAATCGATGGAGCAATCCATTCAAGTTCAGTGTCTCTCGAACGTGTTAAATTTTGTCTATCAGGGTACAAAACGTGTCAATTTGTTTTCCGCTCTGCTTGTTAAGCAACACACCAGTTTCCGTTTTTACTCCAGAAGACAAACTTGAGAATGTACGTATACTGACCAGTCTACGTTTTTTCCTTTGAACTGGCCTTCGAATTAATCCGTCAATTCTCCGAAGTAATGGAGCCTCAAAAAGATAGCGTGTTGTTTTCTGTCATTTCATTAGTAAACATAATATTGGTATGCACATAATTGGAATCAGCCAAAATGTGGGAAAATCGTGGTAGTCTTCTGTCGAACAAAATAGGTCGCCTTCGTATCGCCTTCAGAGGTAGCCGTATTCAATGAAGTGACCTAACTTATTTGTCTCCAGTTTGGTCATGGATAGGTCTGTGAGCAGTGGGCCTAGTGGATAAATTATTGTTACTACATCCGTCTGTCTACAGAGTTCTCCGTTGAAAAATTTCCATATTTGAGATACGAACTAAGTATAATTCTTTTAATGTATCGATGGAAACGCCGACACTAGCTGGATTGTCCTCAGTGTAATCACGTAGATAATCGACCGTTTCTCTAAGCGGCATGTGCTCGAATAGGGAGGTTAGGTTCAAAAAAACCATGGTGGGATTCCTGTTATTCACCGAAACAACCATGATGACGAAGTCAAAAGTGTCTTTTGTAAACTTAATGAGGTCAGTTGTGATTTGATTGGCCTCAGTCGCTTCACTATCCACTGATCTAAAGCAGATGACGATGACTTATGCATGACAAGAATTAGTCTTGGCAGCACTCTGTCTGCGAAATTTAGAAAGACTACAGAGACGAGGTGTAAGTGTCTCTGGCGTTCTGACGCACTCGAAGGTGGATGCGCCAATCAAATCTGTTTGAGTTGTTAAGGCGTTATTTGGACAACTTATTTTCGATTGTTGTTCTCTTCTTATCTTTATTCCGTCTTAATAAACCTTGACTCACCAAACAGTATAGATGACATTTTATCAACATAACCGGCTTCGTCAGGCAGAACAAATCCTGGCTGGAAAGTCTATCTGAATGCGAACGCTGCGATCAAATGTGAGTGATGGTCAACTTGAAAATAAACCAAATCCCCGACTACTCATCAGTAATNTTTGCGTCCCCAGCTGAAAGGTATATTGCCTGTACATGCAGCCTTTTTTGTGTTTACCGTTTCGTTTGTTCCTGCGGAATAAGCTGTATAGGCCACACAACAATGCGACTATCTGAACGCAAGCGGGAGCATCATCCGGCGTGGCTAGCTCGAGGGTCGATAAAGGTTTGTCCATCAGCGGTCGCTACTCACCTGGTGAAATCGAATCATCCGATCAACCCGGCCGATTCGTTCAAGCCTATCTATCGAGTCGGTGGAGTGCAATCAAAGTGGGTCAAAGGTCGTCTACTAGCCATTGCAGAAGCCATCGCAATCCGCTTACCTTCGCCCCCGTTATGCTCACAAAAACGTCTGGTCAAAACACTGAACCTTCCGTGGCCCTGTATCGAAAACCCGGATCGGTCTGTTACATAGGAGTACCGATTTTCCAAAAACGTTTACAACCCAATTCACTGGCCTACATAACTAGATTTCCTTAGTTTAACTGACTGAACATTAATGATCACCATCCCTCCCTCCACTGGCATACTACCCCAAGAGAACCCATATAAATATTTTGTATTTAGCCTGATGATGAAGAGCTGAAAACAAGCTTGTTTGCTACGCGTTTTTCCCCATGACTAAACTGGGCATATTCACGGTACTCTTCTAGAATAGTTCAACCCGAAATAACAGACAAATAAATGCGGGAATCGTTCGGGGTCATTTGAAACTGAGTAACCGCCTTGACGGGGTTCAATCCACAGATCAAATTAGTTGTCATCTTTCCCACTCAAATGTTACGAACATTCTTCCACACGTTTTTTTAGTAGAGCAGCCAATGGTGTCGCAGAAATAAGCCTCCTCAGTTCATTCCGTTTTTAAGATAGTTGTCACCTGTGCAAATTTCGGCTGAACCTAACTGATAATACCAATATCTTTCTGAACATTGTTAGAAATATACGGTTTACCTTCGGAAAATCAGTACAAACACACCCGTGTGCCATAATTGAGGTATGCTTCACTAGGTGAGGATGATGTGTATCCGTGTCTTTGTTCACAAAAGTATTTACAGGCAAACTACTACAACATGTACTTAAACACAAATATAAGTTTCAGAAAATAGCTCAGAGTTTGCAGTTATCAGTTAGGAGGAAACAAAAGTCTAGTTTCAATGCATTTTCCTGGCACTAGCAGGATTTTCGTGGACTGAATGCGAGCATCCGGCTTCAGATATCCCGAGAGAAGGAAATCAAATGACGCTCATCGTCGGGGGGCTCATCCTGTCTCGGTGTCAGGCATAAAATCTTTTAACATGAAAATTAACAACGACAAGCGCCCTTAGGAAATGCGTGTGCATGCAAGAGCGTATCACTAGAATGAAACTGTTGAGAGAAAATGGAGCAGAATTAACGGCTGTATCCGTCTCTCTCCCGTGGCTGCTTGCAGGTTCTTCTCGCTCACATACGTAGGAATGAGGGTGGCCGGAGAGGAAGCAATTACTCTCATGTATTTGAATGCCGCTGTGTTCTCTGTACGTGGACTTTCTATCTGGTGAAAGGCTGACTGATCTTGATTATGCTGACGACATGGATATCTCCGGTGTCTGGGATTGAAGGATCGAGTATAAAAGGCGGCTGTGAGGGCTGTATTACTTCCCTGTTAACCAACGACCCCGTAATTGGGTGAATTTCCTGCTTTCCTTTTGAAACCTTTTAGTGCTGATGACCTCCCAGTCCTTCTATCTTCCTTAACTGATGGTGGACTGTTGGATAAAGGCTTTGATCTGTTCTCAGTCCAAACTTCAGCCGTGATCTTGCTCCTATTCCCATTCACAGTGCCCTTGCATGCACACTTATACTGGTATAATTACTATCACGTCATTCATGTCTTCCCGGTTTACATCCTATCACTTGGGTTTCCATATTGTTTTCGTACTCGACAGATAAAGAACTGACTTTCATAAAAGCCGACTAACTGACTCCTCAGCACTGACTAAGTGAACTACACAGCTCTCCACTCACACACCCTAGTCTTATTTCTTCGGGTTTGCACTGGATTCAGGGTGGTGTTAGTGGAACCGCAGATGATACGGTGCAAGCCTTTTGTGATGACGTTTATGCACCATTGTCCTTTCATTCCCGTCATTGTGATAGATTGGTTTGGGAGCAGATGCGGACAATAGAGTACACAGACATTCTAAAATCAATTCATAATGTGGTCAAATTGCTTGTTCCTTTCAGGTTATACTAGATACTGGAACACAAGTTAATAAATTACAGGCCATTTTGGGTGACGTTTATGTGCATAAACACCCTGGCTTTTGCGAACGGTTCGAAAAGTTGAAACCTACTTGATTCCAGCCGCTTAAAAGATGAGCTCAATGCAGTTAAACGGTAGTCAGAGCAGCGATGTCTTTTCAGCAACGATGACAGTTGTGTACATCTCTCCCTGTGTCTATCCTGGCAATCTTTTTAATGTATTGTGTACAAGCATATGTATGCGTTGCTAAGGTCAATCTTCAGAATGACTTGAAAATACGGTTATTACTCAACCCGTCATTCGCCATTTATCACCTAAAAACAGCTAAAAAATTTTCTTCAAAATGATAAAAATGCTCTTTCAAACTCTTCACTCAATTTTACTTCCAACCACAGCTTGAATCCATTACCCCATTAGATTGTTCTGACATTATTTAATACATGACTGTGTTTAAACGTGTACAATGAGCCCGCAGTAGGTCCTCGGAATATTACACACGAGTCTCATCTAGAAATCCTTCATCTTCACCCACGGGAATATCGAAGACTGCGCAGAGACCTCGTTTTTCCTTTTTTACTCTCAATAAAGGGCCGACAGAATTTTTTACTTTTTGTTAGACGAAGTTTTTGTTAAGTGGTAATGGCCGACTACAATAACCTGACGATAATTGTCGTTAGTTTTTTCTATAATGTAACATAAGACGTTTTTTGTTGTTTTGAATGACACGATCCTACTTATAAACAGTTGGCCAGATGCAATTACGGTGGTCGTTTAATCGCGGGGATCATTAACGTCACAGCCCCAAAGAAAGAGGCTTGACAACAAAGCACACACGTTTTTGGAGGCCTATAAGATATGCGAACCAAATGACGACCTTGTCGTAGCGACCTCTGAAGAGTCAACGGTGCCCCTCCAAATGAGTTCAGGGCAGTCGATGAGTATGTTGCATGCCAGGCGCTCGCGGTGACGAAGGCCTCAGCAGTCTAAGGCAGTGATAAATCGTAAAACTTTCAATCGACATATATCTTGCTGCAAAATTTATCTTCAGCCTACTTGCTGTTTCTGCAGTGCCATCTGCCAAGCTTGCGTAAGGATGGGCCACATTCGAAAGGTCAGTAGAAAACGACAATGACACCAGCCTCATCTACACTTGACAGACTAAGGGTAAGCACACCTTCATTGAGGACACGGGTAGCAATGAGTCTGTTATACCGAATGATTCGCTTGATCTACTGTCTACGAATGTTGCTGTGAAGCCAAGAGGTGCACAGATCCGCGGCGGTGCCGGTCGCCGCCTCTTGCTACTCGATGAGACGACCTTGCTTGCCAGTCGGAGAGGCAGCTCTACGTTCCGATACAGTTCATGTATTACACTAGAAGTTTATCCGCTTTTGGCTTGAAGGCGATGCGGAGATTGGATCACTGCATGTCACTACATACGGTCATCGAAGCACCTTGGTGCTAGTCGACTCACACACGAAACAGCCAGAAGTACTTCTGATACACCGACCTTGCTGCTCACGATTCAGGCGTTGAGGAAATGCTTCAACTTTCAGAGTATCACGCACGTACAGCTTATACATAATGGGTCACAGTTCTGATAATTCGGAACAGTGGTGGTGTTGTTCGTAGCTCGGGTTGATGGTTTTGGTATTGATATGTTCGCCGAGCTTGGCATTTAGGTTACAAACGTTTCATCACCAAGCGAGGTGACATCATCAGTGCGTGAGTGTTTCAGCGTATAGTTTTGAATGTGGCATTTGCTCTTATATAGCAGAGTGGGTTGACCTACTGGTCTGAATTCTGGTTGGTCGCATTCTGTCGTATTTGGCCTGACCCACAATTGGTTGATTTTGTCGCAATTGAGCTTTGACCTGATGTCCGATTGTTTGTTCCCTGCAGTCCTTGGGTTGGAGTCTGATTGGCTGCTCTTTGTCGTTTGGGCTTACCGGTATTTGGGCTTCATGACGTTTACGTCTCCCCAAATCCTTGATTTACATTGGTTCATAGATTTTGTCCTGTTCGACGTGTTTGTTTAATGAACCGGTTGATGAGTACCGAGTTTCGAGAAATTCTCTTGCATGTTTGGTATTTGCCTGAGTAATGATTTCTGCGGTGTTCAAGTTGAAGGCGTGTCCAGTTTCGTCCTCGTGGGCGGAGATCAGAGAAGATTGATCATGCCTCTTGATGACCAGTTCGTGTTCATGTATTCGTGTTGATAAGTTCCGTCCGGTTTGGCCAACGTAGTGTTGTCTACAATCATCGCATTGGATTTTGTAAATGACGTTTCTTCTGTCGGTGGGTTTGGATTGTTCTTTTGGTTTTGATAGTATCCTTCGTAATGTTGCTGTTGGCTTGTGCGCTAGGGTGATACCGTGTGTTCTCAGTAGTCTTGCGGTCATTTCTGATACGGTTTTGATGTATGGTAGTGTAATTCGTTTTGTTGGTGGCTCAGCAGTGTTGGATTTTCTGTTTTTTGTAATAGACTCCGACTGAAACCGGAAATCATATGTCGACGTACTTCAAATTCAATGACCAAATCTACGAACAACTTAAAGGAACTCCAATGGGTTCACCCATATCCGGATTTATCGCAGAGACGGTCATGCAGAGGTCAGAGAATATCGCGCTACCAACGATCAAACCGAAACTCTCGGTACGATATGTTGACGATACATTCGTAATCCTTAAACGCTCAATGATTGAAGAAACATACAGAATGCTAAACAACATTTCCAACGATACTAAATTTACGATTGAGATGGAAACCGACAACCAACTACCGTTCCTATATGTACTAATCAACCGCAAACCTGATGGAACACTGGAGACTTCAGTTTATCGGAAAGAAACACACACGGACCAACTCCTTAGTTTTCACAGCAACCACCCATTATGCCATAAAACAAGCTGCATCCCAACTATGTTCAAACGGGCTGAAACACACTGCAGCACCGCAGAGCTCCGGATAAAGGAAGAAAACTACCTATACCGAGTATTTCTTCGCAACGGATACCCACGAAATTTCATCAGACGGAGTTTATTACAAAAAACAGAAAATCCAACACTGCTGAGCCACCAACAAAACGAATTACACTACCATACATCAAAACCGTATCAGAAATGACCGCAAGACTACTGAGAACACACGATATCACCCTAGCGCACAAGCCAACAGCAACATTACGAAGGATACTATCAAAACCAAAAGAACAATCCAAACCCACCGACAGAAGAAACGTCATTTACAAAATCCAATGCGATGATTGTAGACAACACTACGTTGGCCAAACCGGACGGAACTTATCAACACGAATACATGAACACGAACTGGTCATCAAGAGGCATGATCAATCTTCTCTGATCTCCGCCCACGAGGACGAAACTGGACACGCCTTCAACTTGAACACCGCAGAAATCATTACTCAGGCAAATACCAAACATGCAAGAGAATTTCTCGAAACTCGGTACTCATCAACCGGTTCATTAAACAAACACGTCGAACAGGACAAAATCTATGAACCAATGTAAATCAAGGATTTGGGGAGACGTAAACGTCATGAAGCCCAAATACCGGTAAGCCCAAACGACAAAGAGCAGCCAATCAGACTCCAACCCAAGGACTGCAGGGAACAAACAATCGGACATCAGGTCAAAGCTCAATTGCGACAAAATCAACCAATTGTGGGTCAGGCCAAATACGACAGAATGCGACCAACCAGAATTCAGACCAGTAGGTCAACCCACTCTGCTATATAAGAGCAAATGCCACATTCAAAACTATACGCTGAAACACTCACGCACTGATGATGTCACCTCGCTTGGTGATGAAACGTTTGTAACCTAAACGCCAAGCACGGCGAACATATGAGTACTAAGGTCACAGTTCTCTTCGACGGAGATTAAGTCCTAGCTCAACAATGTTGAATGTCAACACCTTCGGACGGCTGCCCGCCATCCATGCTCCAAAGGGACCCCAGAGAACTCGGTCCGAACAGTTAAGCGTGCAGTTCATCCACGAGTCTGAAAATTTTGCCGGAGCTCGAGGCTTTCTTGGAAAACTTTCTAATTTCATAGCAAAATATAGTGGGTGCTGCTTCCAAGAAAAGTGCGCCAAGGTTGTTCAAGTAGCTTAAGGGCTTAAGGTCGTCCCTTCGCTGCATTAAATCGAACGATGTGACGTACTTCCGAGGCAAGGATATTCACTCGGCTCCTGGAATCACTATACGCAGCTTGGTCAATCAATTAGCTAGATCACGGACCCCAACGATAATACTGTACACCGACGTCGCCTAAGCCAGATCTAATTCCGAACCACACCAGAGGGTGGCGCGGCAAATATACCAGACGAAAGCTGCCCAACCAGATCAGTAATTGAAGTGATTGAGGAACTTTAGCCGCAACCTTCCATCTTAGTCAGAAAATCTGTCCAGCAAGTAAACCAAACTGACGAGGCTCCTTTAAGAGAGGAAAGACATGGTAATCCTAACTTCCACGACAGCTATCTACAGCCCACAGCACCTTATAATTTTGGGTCCACCAGTCGTAACGGCATGACTACAACCAACCAGGGGTGTCCTGATTGCTCTAAGGTTATTCGTCCACCAACTGCCAGTCAAGAGAGTCCTCTACAATTCATACAATTAAAAACTTAACAGGATTGGTAAACCAGCGTTCCACATCGTCCAACCAATTGCTGTATACATTGCTATCTATAAAAATATTTGTGATCCAGAATAAGCTCACAACTATATCCACAGTTTTCGGTCTGGCATTTCTACTGCGTCCAGCCTAGCACTGGACTCAAGCTAATTCATTACTTGCTATCAATCGCATGAGTTTGGTTACTACCATGCATGTATGTACGGACATTTGAACAGTGATGGTATGACTAAATTTGGTTCTCGTGTCACGATTGTGCGAGGTATGTGACCTTGACCATACCGATAAGTGACGTTACATCTGTGTAATTATCACGTAACGTGGAACCATTCAGCTTTCTCCGTGTAACACCATATTTCGGTTAAAATTGTGCATTTACACAATGACTGATTTTTTCCTATCAGCCATTCTGTTTTCCTCAATGAAGTATGATGCACATATGCACGGAAATTGCATTGATTGGAATCTTTGCTCAGGCATAAATGGTGATATGGAGAAATGTTTTACCGTCCCACCGCGTGAGCCTTGGTTGCAAAAGCATTCCGATGGTTTTTGCTCTTAAACATTTGTAAAGAAGTTGTTTAGCCAGTTTAGTGCTGTCCGTCTTCGCCTCTTTAAATGAAGGAACAGGACTCGTTTAGCAGTGAATATTGTACAACGCCATATATTTTACAGCAATCTTGTTTGGAATTCACCTTCCTTTTTTTTGCTGATTTTGCTGTCATGTCACGATTTTTCTTTGAAAGAATTGGATGTAATTTACTGTTCAGAAAGTGAGAGTGAACGCAATATTACCGTGTTGATAGTATTGACTTATTAGACCTAACGAAGGCCCGTCTATCAGCGTCAAAACGGTTTGGATGTGTTCCAGTATCTAAGGCCTCGGTTAGAAAAATATTATTAAAAGTGACTAGAAGAACCGCGTATAGTTGTCTGTTACATCTGCTTCTTTTGTTGGTGGCACAAGTTAGCAATACGTTGTTTTGACCGTGTGTACGTGGGAAATAACCGGTGATGGCAGAAATTTAATTTAATTTATAAGAACAATGCAATATGCGTGTTAACGCTTAATGAAACATCGTCGTACAATGAGCAGACCAAAGTCTCTGGATCGCGCCGAATGTTCCCTACCCTGCGTCATGGGTGTGAACAACCAAAGGTCGTTAGCCGGACAGTCTAATAAGCCAGTATGTCTAGCGAACGTGAACAATGTTCCATTATTGCCTATCTCATCCTGGTTGGTGCACAATTCCTGAGATGATTCATCGACGGACACAGCCAGCAAGGAGCAGTAGTATAAAAAGACGTCATGGTTGAAAGGAACGCGTACATTGAAATGCCTTTCACAACTGAGAGTTATTCGCTTCGAATTACAAGGCGCTGCGTCGCATCGTTTAAGCGAACGTATAACGTAGACGATGTCGTTATTTACCAAATTCGCACATTATTGCTAACTTAACTCAGGCAACTACACAATGACGCCAACTCTCACTATAAATATCATTTTATGCGTAGTTTTAGTGAAAGTTAAATTGATGTTACCGAAAAATGCTTGAAATGTAGGATGAGTGGACCTTTGGCAAAATGGGATAGGAATGACCGCGTGGCCTAATTCATTCGTTCTGACTTCATGTAAAGTTCAAGCCTCATCAACTGCCGCACACGTTAACCATAGGTTGTCGGATAATTCTCAATTTATCATTCAGGATTACAATGCGTCAACTTGATTCGCACTTCCTACTAAGTAATACAGTGGTTTGTTACTAGGTGCATCAATCCTACTGTATAAATTCGCCTCATTGTTCCATAATAGGTTATCGGTCGAAGCAAATGACCATTAATGTCTTTTACAACGAGACGATCACGCAAACTGATAAGCCTTCAGGGTGAGAACACTTAAGCTTTGAGGTATGAGAAATCGTCCTTGCTTAATTTGAGGTCAACACGGTTGCTTTGTGAAAAAAATAGTAGGAAAACAAACACTGGGAATGGCGTCACTGACGAGCTGTATGTTGGTTAGCAATAGGACGGACGAAAGTTGTCACTGCTCGGAAATACGTCACAGATCCGATTGCAGTTAACCTCTGCAACTACTAACTCTGATGTCATTCGTTTGGTTAATAGTCTGAACTGATGAAAGTGAGAGGTGCTACGATACTCAGTCATTGTCATTTGCCGAAATTCTACATCGTTCTGCAACTATAAATACGGCTGTAGTTGATGCAAAACATCTTCATATTTGCTATGGTTTATACTGGGTAGCTTCCGTGCTGCGCAAACAGATAGTGGTAGCTAACGTAAACAATGTTGACCAAGAGGATAGATGGACAAAGGCTGCCGGTTTATTTCGCCATGTTCTTTCGGGAGTACGAAGGCGTTTGCTTACTTGCTGTCTGATAAGATGCGTTTTATCCTGCTTGTCATCGGGCTTGTTAAATTTGCTAGTGTCGGGAACAGTGGAACTGCTTGTCAGTTTGGACCACCGCGTTTGTAGAGCTGTTCTCTCTCTGATTACTAATGTTTGTCGAATTCTCAATAGGGGTGTTCTAGGATGCGTGGGCAGGGAAGGATTGGTGGCACAACACCGACCCTGTGTTATCAGCCGTCAGTTTCTTCGTCTCAATGCCTGCTCGAACGTGCTTGCATCAACAGTCCATGTTCAGTGTGCCTTTCCGTCCTGCTAGCTGATCCGCTGTGCAGAACCACTAATCGGAGACATTAGCTTCACCGTATCCCGGGTTACGATAAGCTGATAAAAATCGCTCGACCAATTTAGCCATGCTGATCCCACGCAGGTCCATCATTATTCCTGGGTGTGCCCCGTGAATTACACTGGACTGCGGCTCTGTGATCAGATTGCGCTTGTTCCACTGTGTATGAAGTTCAAATGGCCGTGAAGAATTAACAATGGGACAGGCACAAACCGGTTGCAGAACAGTTCAGCAGATTGCACATTGAAGCTTACGTCAGCGAGACGTGACAATCCACGAAACACGCCCAGTTTTAAATGGATCGAAGAAGAAGCTCGGGCCTGGTTTTTGAGGTCCGTCATAGCAGTCGACGAAGGTTGTAAAAGTGAACTAAGCCCAATGTCACATCGCACACGGTTTTCCTCGAATTAGAAAGATACACCTAGGTAACGAGGGCAAAAAGCTGTAAAACACTTCCCGCGAATTAGAACTTGTGTGACCGATCTGTATCGTCATGACGCAGTTCCCGAACAGTGTAACAGAATGTGTTGTATAAACCTCGGTTAGATCATTCTCTTCATCCCAAACCTCGCGAACTGTTTCTGGCTCTACTCCTTATTGTCAGGTGCCTATTATCGAGTCCACCATGTAGTCATGTTGAAACCAGACGATTGGCTGGTGATGCTCTAGTGGATGAACTGGGGAAAATGAGATGATGGTCTTTGTATGCTGGCTAAAAGCGTGTTCGAAAGTTACCACAAATAGTTTCAACACAGCCACAAATGCTTTGCTGGCTTTTATATACCCCATCATCCACTAATACAGTTTGGGAACTTGTGTCACCTAGGGCTTCTAATGAAATCACGCAGTCTATGGCCTAGATGACCTATGCGGCAATACAGTGATTGTTTGTCATCTAAGGTTTTAGAATTTATACTTACCCCGGTCAAACAATTCACATGGCTTAGAATTAAGCAGCATGACAGACATGAATTTGTGCCGTATTGGAGCGGTCGAAGTGCAGTTTAACAAATGATGTGGATCAGTCTCAGAGATTTTGATGTCCAACTTTCAGATAAAATTTGCTGGTAGGGTTGAATTTGGTTAGACTATTTTTCGTAAGTGACAAGGTGTGATTGAATGTGCGACAAAGACGTACCGCTAATTGATATTGCCCGCTATAGATGGAAAAATTATTTTACTCAAGACTTTCAGATTCTGTTAGGATAACGAAGGCTTGTACGCTAAGGTTGCCAATCTACTTCGTTTTATTCACACATTCTCACCGGATATCTGCCAGTTAATTCGTCTCTTTGTGTATCTTCGTTCAAAACCAGTTTGAAGTTTGGCAATTGTATGCTTTGTAAACAACGGCTAAATACACTACGAACTGATACTGTGCTCCAGCACTGTGACTGATGGCCGGTTACCTTGTTATGGACGAAACTAATGCCATCAGAACAAAAATGCAGGCATGAGATGTTTTGGTGCTCTGGGATTGTAATTTTTCCAGTGGTTCTACCGTCTCAATAGTGAGTCGACAGCTGGTCCTTAACCTCCATAGCTATTATTCCACGTCAGTGTCGTCTACGGCGTTATATATGCAATTGCACACTCTGTTCATTAACTACTCCGTCCCCGTTCGCAAATTACATCTGGATTCATGCGCACCTCAGACTGTCCATTTAGCTCGTTGTGCACTGGCGTATTTTCAAAGTGGGATCCACTATGAAAAGAAAGCCATCTTTTTAGCTCGTAATCAAACAGAGAAACAACTTCCCATGTTCATACAAGACCAATGAGAACACAAAAGGACGGTCTCGAAGTTCGGGGACAAAAGCTCCTCTTTTTCACATTTACTGCAAGTGAGTCAGATTTGAACCTTTCCAAGCTGGTTATTGAGACTAACCGAAGCTGATGCACAATGACAACTAGTTCTCATATTGTTATTGGCATGTTGATGACAAAGATGATGGTTGAAAGACATTAGATCATGAAGCGGTGTTACATTCTGGTTAACTGTATGTGAACCGCATCAGTGAGTTGCTGAAAAATAGGGCGAAATATGCCGTTCCTCAAAATCAGATTAATGCCCGCGAATAGTCACCTCCGGCATTCGTGAAAATGGTATTACTGAAACTTACTATTCAAACTTGAGTCACTGACGCGGTTGTGTTATGGGAATGTCAAAGTTATTGTATTTAGGGTCATTTTGTCAATCTCTGTTGGAAACCACTTTGACTACAGTCATGAGGTATATATTGGTCCTAGAATGTCTGTGTACTCTATTGTCCGCATCTGCGTCCAAACCAATCTATCACAATGACCGGAATGAAAGGACAATGGCGCATAAACGTCATCACAAAAGGCTTGCACCGTATCATCTTCGGTTCCACTAACACCACCTTGAATCCAGTGCAAACCCGAAGAAATAATGTGGTGGATTGCCAGGTCGGGGGTGCGAGTTTTCGAACGCTCGGCCGAATATCTCAACGTGGGGGAGGTACGTTCGAAAACCTGCCGCGATCGGATCAAGGCCAACGTGCGCGACCGGATGAGTCATCGCTCGACTAGATCGGACCAACGGGCGAGGCAGGGCAGGCGAAATACGACAGACGGCCAGATCGGAGGCGTGGTTTTTCCAACATTCAGAGGAACATCTCGACACGATGTTGGAATACGGTCAAGGCCAACACTGGGTGGATGGCGGACAGCACGAGCAGCCGGACGAGCCAACGCGCAACGGAATCGGACAAACAGACGAGGAATGGCAAGCGAAAAACTCTCCGATAGAAGGCACCGGTCACGCACGTAAACCGGTTAGAAGTGCACACGACGTGAGAACGGAAACCTGGGGGTGCTGCGGGTTGGAATTACGACTCATAAACGAGAGAGCGCGCGTTGCATGTGACTGGCGATTTGGACAATAAAGATTGTGCTTTATTGGACGCCTTCTTGCTACAATAAGACTAGGGTGTGTGAATGGAGATCTGCGTGGTCGCGAGCGGAAGCGTGCGGTACGCAAAGGAACCAATTGCAGTGATGGATAAGCGCAGGCGTCCTTTGGCTTCGGTCACTGTGACAGGCTAATCCAATTCGGATGCCGCCAACCGTGTAGTTCAGTCGGTCAAAGTTGGTTAGCTAGATGGTAGGTTAGTACGGAAGTAAAACCCTAATCAAACGGAAACAGAAAGAGGGACTTCAGTACTATTATAAAAGACGGGAATAAAGGTATGGGAATGGAAATGTAGAAAGAATCTCGGCAAAGAAGCATTAATGAATACACTTCCATAGGGCTAGGAAGACAAATGATGACTTACATTCTAGTTTTAAAAAAATAAACAAAGCCAAAATATCAATGTACCAAGAAAGCTGAAGAACGTAAATGACAGAAGACCACTGTCACTTAAGATCTTGCAAGACGTAAGAGTGGTTACCCAAGTGAATGGTATCGTTGGTTGATGAGAATGAAAATGAAGGTAGATCAAAGCATAACAAGCAAGTCATCTAGCGTCTGATGCACTCATCATCTCGACGTTGAAACTAGATTGTGATTAAGTTGTTGACCTACCAATCGGAGACAGTCAGTACATTCGTAAACGCACTCGACTACATTTCACATGGCCACACCACCACGACCTGTGGCACACAGAAAATTCGGCCACATTATGATTAATTTGACCGCAGCGTAAATGTCGCCCACGACACCTTCGGGAGCTCATCTGGATGGGGTCCCTTCAAAACAGTTATGTTCAAGACCACGCCTCCTGGAATCTGAAAACAACAGTGCAAAACAAGAAACCTATGTGGATATCACCTGAGTATCATAGCTTCTGGTTACCACGAGATCGCTTACTTAGTTTCAGCTGTCTGAGAAACACCGGAAACGGGATCCATTTGTAATTCACCCTAGGGGTGTATCCGAACTGACAAAGCTAACTGAGCACCGTTAGTACCATCATTATCATCACCATCATCAATATCACAGATAACAATAAATCAGTGATTCTCGCTGACGCCATACAGCCATGAAAAAAAGGGAATTTCGTATAAACAGAGAGATGAAGAAAAAAGGGGAGGGGAAGGTACTTGACTGCTAAAAGTGGTTGAGTCTGTATTCAAACATTCAGGATGATTACACCTTGCGGAAAAACAACCGACCTATGAGTGGAAGTAACGCATCATCAGCAACACAGCTTTCTTACGGCTTTCACTGCCCCGCAACATCGAGTCTTCATCGTCACCATCATCATCCTAGACATCAATAGACCAGTGATTCTCATTGAACCACTGATACGGCATTAAGTGCACTCAATTCACGAACAATTGAACCAAACAACAACAACATTCACACCACTGAACCCCATTAGCCGCCACCTCACCTAGACTCCAACGATCCACTCGGGCAGCTGCGCGGTCCTCAGCCCGGCAGAAGAAACCGATCTACAATAGCCAGCCGCTTGGTAAACCATTTCATCCTTCCGCGCCACCACATCACTTGCCCACCCCAATCCTTACGCCAGTCGGCCGCAGTGTCGGCAAACAGTGCTTAGTGCGGTAGACGGCTAGTTGGAATGCCCACTCACATGACATAACCATCTAAGTCTATGCAAATGCAAAAATTGAACTGAAGAACTCGATTGACAATCACTACCAAATACCCACTTTCTAACCTTTTCGTTGCATACTCCTTGAAGCCACCTTGCGCAAGTCATCATACACAGACATCCGTAATCGAATACCCCAAGACGGTTCACGTCCTCTACCATAAGCGGTCAGATTTCGCGCACGTAACGTTATGCAGTCCTCACAGCTGCCTTCTATACGCGACCCTTCAGGCCTCTTACAGAAACCTCTACGTCGCTAGAGATGTCCTAGATTGGCCAACACTACCATAATCTGAGATATACGCACTCAAGCGCTCACCCACCACCGCTGATGCAGATTCCCCAATACATAAACCGCTCAACAACCACCATGACTTCATTATCCAACATTAACTATACGTCATCACAGCAATCTTGCAGTCATTTTGCACTTTGAGGCTGTAAAGCTTACTTCGAGGTACCTAGCAAAGTGCGAAATAGCGTCTAGCATTGTTTGTGCTGCTTGAAAGTTGTCAAACAACAACACCATGTCGTCATCAAAATCAAGATCAGTCAGCCTATCCATAGGCAGGATATCCATGCTAGCACCCCCTGCGTCCCAGAGAGTCCCCCGTTATTTCGTAAGCTACTCCTGTCCGAAGGTGGCTAAGGAAATCAAAATGTCTTCCGTTCGCCAATATCTAGTCCGCTATCCCAAAGGCTGTGGCCAATCGTTGCAATTCCCTTTCAATGTATGAGAATAGTGTACTAGTATGTGTAAACAACAACAAACCGATATTCGAAATAAGTAGCTGACGTGGTGCGCTGAAACACCGAATATTCAATGGACAGCCATCCTGGACGCCGTCTTCCGAGTTCCACTAACATCGTCCCGTTAACATTGTAGGCGAACATAAAATAAATGATGTTGGATCTAATTAACAGTCCTGATCCACATCAGCCACAATGTCAAACTCACCGGGGGTCGATTCACACGACTGTACCTTCATCTTCATGCCTACATGCAACATTTTAGGTATATTTACAAATGTACCACGTCATCTAATCTTACCGGGTGCCGTCCACATTGTTTCACGGCTCACGGAATCAAATGCCTTGATGAAATCTAAATAGAGAACATGCTGCGGCCCACTGCTTTAACAACATCCCCCTCGGACCTAACGAGCAGCAAACGCCACGTCAAATGTAATGCGACTCACTCAAAGCTCACACTGCTCATATGGAACTTTGGTTTCCGAAACTCCGGTATCGTGTGGATTCAGCCGAATGCTTGCACAAATCTTTTCAGCAAAACATGACAGACTAATTCCCCAATGGTCCTCTGTGCACTAATTGCTTCTCTTACCTCTGAACAAAGATACAGTCAGGGCATCCTTGATTTCTTGATAGACTGTTTTCTCCTCCTAGATGGAGTGAACCAACTGGAGCACAGCACAATCCAAAATCGGACCACCAGGCCCGAAAAGTTCCCCAAGATAGCTCGTCTTTATCAGCAGCTTCTCCACCTCACGACTACAAAATCCTCCCGCACCCCTATCCAATACATGACAAGGTCATTCGACTCTCTGATGCCTTTCTTGCAAGCTATTCACTGTCATCCAGTTAATGTTGGCCACTCGGTTTAGTACATTACCAAATTAAATGTGACACATCTTCATGTGAACTTCCCGTTATGTGCATGAAACACTCGGCTTTCCGTCAACCAGTACTCTAGTCAATTAGATGGATAGACAGAAATTCGCTTGAGGCGAATCATGGAACTCGTTTTGGCGTCATTGTCAGCACAACGTACTCTGCATCAACTCACCTTGCATTATCCAACAGTCATCACTAAACCTGTGGAGCCATTCAGCGACTTGACAGCGAGTACTACGAAACATCTTGTTCATGTTCTCAATGCTTGAATCAACAACGGAACCAATAAACGGTTAACTTTTCTCACGTTGTCGTCGTACCAGTTCTAGCGTCTCTGGCGCTTCATGACGATAGTCTTCATGGCCGATTCCACGATCTGCCTCACACCGTGAAGGGCAGTGAACGCAGGGAAGTTTTTGAAATTACCAGCTACTGCACGCTGAAACATCATCCTCGTCACTGAAGTCTCCAATCACTTGATACCCAGTCTACACTGCGTTCAAGTGATCTACAACAAACGGGCTTGCATATATGAATAAACAACTTAGTGCTGACCGGCCTATGGCCCGTGGTGCATTCAGCGATTGCAAATCACACCGTGTTCCTGAAAACTTTTTACCAGGTAGCCCATCCTGTAGAAGATGAACCTAGAATCTGTTTTCCGGACCTCATCCTGGTCTGCAGGTTTTGCTTCACTCGGGTCAGTGACATCGATATCAGCGGTGAAGTTTCATTATGACCAGTGCAGTAGGGTTAGCCGGCTGTCCCATGATGTACTGATTCAGTAGCGTATAAAAATTCCATGTCTCGACAGACAGCGGTCTGTGTTCACAGGTCTGTCTTGGATGAACCTGAGGAACTTCGGCTGAAGTGTTCAGCTCGACAGTATGACCTTCGAGACAAGATGAAACAGGTTTTTTTGTGAGACGCTTTCCGGAGCAAAAGACTAAAGTGTCTGACCTGTGAAGCAATAGCGCGCGATGTTTCCTTGGAAGATCTTGCTCCAATGCAGTGAATCAATGGTTTGAATCATCTATCACTCTAGTGCTAACCGACCCTGACTTCTCATCCTGGTCACTGTTGTGCGCAGTAGATGTATTGCATGCGATATCAGTCTTACAGGCAGTAGTACGAGTTTTTAGACCGTACAGGGTAATACCCCGAAGGCCAACCGTTGAGTGATTAGAGTGCCGTTTACATGAGGACAACTATCCAAATATTCTTTCTATGTATTGGGAAAACAGCAGTGTTTCAACTATGGATATGGTTTTGTTGTGTATTCATAGAGTCGTCACTCACTGTCTAAGAATTCTTGCACAGTCCACTTGGCGACATGTAAACGTATGAACACAGCTTCTTTTTGTCTGTCCACCTTCGTTTCTACATATGTGAGATGGCAGAACCTGGAACAATATGAGTCCTAGCCGACAGAACCTTCCCGATCAAGTTAAGACACATGCATGCTTACTGCTCTCAATAAGGCAAGACAGGCGTAAATAGTCATATCTGGATAAATACGTATTCGTTTCTTCCAGTCTTATTCGATCAGTTCTTTTTGCAACACTGATATAGTTTTACTGACCTACCAAACGGGTTTCAATACAAAACATTCCGGTATAAGTGTACACCAGAGCTTCTGCCCCGCAATAGTTTCACTAAATGTTTTCATCTCTTCGAAAATGTTTACAGTTGTTGTTATGTTAACGCGTACACTGTTTTCTTCCAAAGACATGTTTCTGAAATGTTACCTGAACAAAGTGTGAAGTGAGGAGATGGTTGAATGCCTATCGGTCATCTCAGTGAGCTAGCTGATACCGTCTCGAGCTCACCAGCCGACCACTATTCGTGTAACAGGGAGGGGCCTTCATGGTACTGCTGTATACACATTATAGAGCACCATTCACAGTACAACAAACGTAAGACAAACAGCCCCAGAATAAAACTTCACCTAGTCAAATGAAAGGCAGGTCGATTATTTATTAATTGAGTTTGTCAATGCGTCATTGGTGTTGATTCAGATGAAAAAATGCCATTCGTTCGCGTTGTCGACTGAGTAATTGTGACTGTAAGAGTTATCGACATTCAACAAATCTCACAGGTAACGGTTGCTCAGAGGTCAACAGGAACAGCAAATTCGTATATTCACTAGAAAATGCAGAAACCCCAAGTGAGCGCGATGCATTTTACAAATATGCTCGATATTTGAAAGGTGGGAATGGGTCCCACTGGTGGATGCTGTGTCAGAGTCCCAAGGACGGTTGCATAATTTTAACAGTGAACACAGAGGTAATTATTGGGAAAGTACGCGCCTTGGGTGATGAACAAGGGCAACCGAACTGCCACAAATGGTAGGTTTGTGTCGAGCCGACAAAATCGCCTCGCCCCCCCCCCCCACCAAAATGTGGCTTACGTGGCCGCATTTCCAGTCACAATTTACTGCGAATGTATGACACTACTTAGCATCATCAAATATGAACCATTTGTCGCTTGGCGCTTAGCCAACAACTTCCATGACATGACCATTCATCAAAAGTATACTTCTGTGTTCCGTCCGATTAGACGAGCTCAGTTGAAGGGTGGCTTTTCACTGTATGGTTACAGCAGGATATCATGCCAATTGGCGACGGAAAATCGCAAGCTATTGACACGTTTCCAGTGGGCAGAACAGTCTACTAGATTGCCCGTTTTTGGAGTTCCGGAACCACGTTACTAACAGAGAGGGTGAGGTTCACTGTTTGAACTGACACTATTTCCCGTTTGTTCCAGACAGCGAGAGACAAAGGTTGCCCCAAAACTTGATTAACTTCGGCTAATCAGACCTAAAACAATGATGCCGTGTAGCTGACCGATACCTCACGATGACAGGTAGTCAATTTGACTACTAGCATTGTGCGTAGCCGTATGACTCACTAAAAATTCCGACGCCACCGTTTGCTGTGCACATGTTAGGCGGTATACGCAATTTTAACAACACAAATTGCAAGCCGAGCTTGTGAGGCAAAATCGCCCTTTGGCCGTTCATCGAGGTATGCAGTGCAGTGACAACTTGGGTGTCTGGCAAAAGCGACTAGGCGAGAATGGACGAACTGGTACCGATCGTAATAACGATGGTAAGAAGGCAGAAACGTGGTTAAAAATAGTTATTAGCAAACAACTCAAAATAATAGTTATACACCACATTATATCAATTTACAGAGCCAACAGAAACCGAGAGGTCAAACATACGACAATGCGATTGATTCGTTGTCACAGATCGCAAACAGTCAGTGAACAATATCATGCGTCATGAGCAATGACGTTCGTGAACCTTCACATATATCAGGGCTGGACAGACGGGCCCGCTGCTGAATGTCAGAGGAATTTGTCGTTAGCTGTATGGAATCGCCAACATTCATCGTTTTTGGGAAGCTTCTCAATAAACCTCCGGATTGTTAATCGCCCCAATGAAACATTCGTAATCAACCCCGAATCTAATTTGGCTGCGGTGTCGCTGGTGTACGGTGGCATTGTAGAGGTAAGTGAACCGCACCGTTGACACGTGATGACGTCTATTTAGAGCAGGGAGGAAGGGAGACTTCTAGACCTAAAAACAGCTGGATTGTGTGACGCATCGTATTTTGATTTTATAGCAGAGAGTTCCTAGAAAAGCATCCAGAGTACCCCGCGTCCATTACAGTGTTAAGGAAAGATTATCCGCCACTCCACTGGAACACGGGTGTAACGATGCTGTAGGCAGATGTTCACCGCTAATACTGCTGAGATAGATTTTCATTCCGGTAGTACAGAACCGCAACCCATTCCGAACAACCGAGTAACATCGATGGTGACCTGTTTCGTCAGGCTACTCGTCACGAACACTTCGGTTCATTTGGATTAAGAATCGGTTAGTGCCGAAGCGTGACGTGTTGAGAAACCGTCCACAGTGATCCGTCCCCGTACAAAGCATGTAGCTTTCAGACCAGAGAACTGGGTCTTTATGCCGTCATTTAACATTATGTAGAGAGATATCGCAGCTGTTGGTCCTAACCTTGGGGTCAGCAAAAGCTCGCGACCATCAGCACGACTGACTCGTAAGGGACTTAGTGTCCCTATTCCCATGTGATGTTTGTGAAAATCGTTTGGAACGATCCTGCAGAAGAGAGGCGATACAACGAATCGATCTGTTCAGCACGACATATCACCTGGCTTCTTGACGGACCGAAAAAAGCATAAAATTACTTCCCCATTTGCAATTTCCATCACTTCTTCTAAGTTAATATTGTTGGCCAGTAATACTACGAATTGTTTTCACGTGGATCTTTCCGCGACATGGGACTGAGCCTCAGGACCACCGAACCAGGAAGATCGCGGTGGAAAGTTCACCTAAAAGATTTTCTTGTCTGGCCGATGATGGTCAGTATCATAGTCACAAGGTGACAGCGTAATAGCTGAGAAATCGCGGCTGTGCCATTTGACACCACTTTTTCCAGATTGAAAATATACAATAGTCTATGATGGTCAGCGGCAACGTGGAGCCGGAATCCGAAAAAGTATTAGCATAGTCTCCAAATCGCCCACCCCTTCGTTAAGACTTCCTTCTTTGTCTGTCTTCGCCTTGCCATGGAAATGCAGACGAATCGGAAAACACCTCGGTCCAGCACAGTTCAGTTTTCAACTTCCAAGGGTCTGCAGTTATCGACGTGCAGCCTGACAGGGAGAACGGCACCAGCGTCCGCTGATCCACGGTATATCATCTAATTCGCATCAGTTCGTGTCCAGTTGCCCAACCTCCAAACCGTAGAAAGCGGTTCAGCCATAGTGGCGAAATCTAGGATAAGAAAGTAGTAGCGCATGAGGCCTATATTGGTTCATAGACCAGCTCGACGTTTTGAATGCTTAACTTTTGTCAGGGGTCAGTATCGAGCAGTGTTTGGTCGATGCACCTTAGATACTACGAAGTACCTCAAGGATTCTAATTATTTGGGCTGGAAGATGCATTTTTCATATTTGAACCACACACTAGACCTGACGACGCACTAAAGCAATATTACCAGTTGTTAGTCATACCCATTCTTAATCTTGCCGAGCTCCTCCTCAGATTTCAACCTCTCTGTTGTCACCTTCGCGCTACCTGTGTTGCTTGAACAATGACAGATCATCTGACGAAGCCTGGATCACATCACCTCCCGCTTCGTCTCATCTGTGGTGTTTAACGCCAAAAAAGAATCCACAGCTATCAATCCTAGAATCGCCAGACGCGTTTCAGATGCCAAGAAACAGGTGTTCACCGCCGTCACTCAACACGTGTAGTGCGATATCACCAGGCAGCTTCAAATGGAGACCATACTCGCCATAGATCTCGATACTTCTCGGACCTACATAAACCTGTGAGGTTCTGGAGGCCATGACCTGCTGATTGCCAAATCAACGGTGAAATTGAATCGCTCTGTGAACTGAAATGTAAGGCGCTTATGAATGAATTGTTGTCCTCGGGACATCACCCGTAATAAGACTGAATGAAGTGGTCGTGAGGATGTTCCAGCATTGTGGCATTCTTGAGGAAGTGGCTCGATCTAATTGACATGTTAGGCGGTTTACGGAAGGATTTCTCAGACCAGTCAATTTTAGCTACCATCACAGTCTTTCTGGTGGTAAATCCCACTGGGCATCTGAGAACGATAAACCTTGTTTGATCAGAAACGTCTACCACAAGTAAGCGTTGTTAGTACCACCAATCGACCTTTCACATTCACCTTCAGTACGAAACCAAAGTTGGACAGCGCAATTTGTTTCCACAGTTGCAGACCAAGATTACTGCAAAACGCACTTGGGTTATGCATGGTGTGTCGAACTGCGTCTCTTCTGCCTACGGAACTTCAGACGAGGATCTCGAAGATAAAGGATATTCCATCGGGCACTAGAGATCTCATCCACCAACAAACAGGAGATTATCTAGTTCGTTATCCGTTACACTCGGCCGAATGTCAAGGACAATGCAATCTAGTAGTGCTTTTAAAGTAATGCACTCGCCACTCCATGTGTCACACTGAATTCACACTTACATCCCGTCTTGCAATTGAGGCACCGATGAATGGACTGCTGAGCCTTGGGATTCAATTGTGACAAATAAACAGGAGTGGACAGCTCGACAACATGTCTCCCTAACTTGGCTCAGATCACATTTCTGGTCCTTGCATGTCTTCTTCAGGTGACCACTTTTAACAAATAAATGTTATAAGTCGGTAAGATGCTCGTAGGTGTAAGTTACTGCAAGGGAAAATGTTATTCAGTTTCTTTTGATTAACACTTGAAGAAGCCATGGAAACTTGTTTTTCCGTTGGCTTCTCGTAGGAGTGCATTTCTTGGTCTACTGGAACAGTATGATGGTTGAGTCAGCGGTAGTGGGATTCACACTATCCCCTCCTGTTTTCAGGTGTTCCTGGTTTCTTGGAAAGTCACACCTTGTTCGACCAGCAATCCCCGCTGAATATCCGTCCCACCGACACCAGCAATCAGTCAATCAAGCACATACTTCTCCACCTTGTCACCAAAATTACAACGAACAGCACTTCTGTAGTCATAGAAGGACACAAAAACTCGTGCCCCTTGAACGCATGAATGAATCGGAATTCAGACGTTCCATGGCGTGGAAACTGACCGGCAGCAAGTATCTTGGCAGTAATTTCTCCATTTTGTTGAATGGCAATAAGACTGGGGCGATCAGACATGCCAGATTCCTCGATAGTGAATGTAACTCACGACCACCATCGGTAAGAATATCAATTGAGTTACCTTCCTCATGCCTCGACAAACACTGCATCACAACGAAGATCTGGGTGTAAAATTGCAGCTGCCCCATCACGCGAGACCAACTTTCAATACTCGAGATAAAGGACCTCAGATGGCTCTAGGAGCCGAGCCTGACTTCAAACCTCCAGCATAACTGATAAGACCATGGACCAGTTGCAGTAAGTGGTTATCAGTCACGAAACGGGAGCACGGGTTCATAAGTGTACAGCAGTGGTAAAGGAACTAGAGTCTGCCATTGGTTGATATCCATTGAACATGCAGTGTCAAAAGCTATGATTCGACTATCCCAAGAGAGAGCAAAAACTCGGAGAATAGCGGGAAATATAACAGGGAAATCACTCGTTTAATCAATGTTTTGGCTAAAGACGATATTGGATTTATCCGATACCAGCATGTATTGCATGTTAGAGCTTAGAAACAGAAACATCGGATAGATTCTCATAACATTGTTTCACCAGTAGTACATGATACACGAGCTTCCATAGAATCGTCCTTTTGCTCGACAACTAACCGTGAGGTACTCCAAGGGGCTATCCTGTCACCTTTTCCTGTTCGCAGCCGAAACAATCGAAATGCTATCTCCAGAAAGAACAGAGGTTTTGAGAGTTTCCATCGGAACCGACCAAAATGACACTCACAATATTGAAGTAATGCACCCTCACGCGTAGAAAATGATTTAAACGTGGCACGAGAGTTCGCCATCTCAAATTGTACGATTGTGTATACGTTAACCCCTAGGCGTTGATGAATCGACAGAACGGGAGGATGCACTGATGCAGTGTGGGCAACGGTCTCCAGTGGTCATGGAGGAACGTGAGATAAAATGAGTTTTAAAAGTTAGACAAATTCATTTTGAAAACGCCTTTCTCTGGCAATTTCAGAAACTCTGTCATTAGTTACGGTTTACTCGCTAGCGCAGATGAAGTGAAGTGCCCAGCTGATCGTTGGTTGACCACCAATTTAATTTGGTTCTCTCGCCAGCACCATTTACCCAGCCGCGCCAAACCGTGGCCCGGCAAATGGCTGGCCTATCTATTCGAGCCTAATTGACGCGGAGACTTTGCCGTTCACCCGCTTGCTCACGTCTATCGGCCCAGTCGGCCTGACACAACCACCAATCTACGAAGCACAGCACCACGCATTCGGGTGCCGTACGAATCGGAGCCGGGCGCAGCCGACTTTGAGCCTAACCAACACTGACTCGGGCAACCTAGTTGTTTCGACGGCTCAACACCCAACAGACTGCTTACATCACGCTGCCGGGCCAGATGCAGGTTGTCCATCGAGTGATGGGGCGGATTGCCCCGTGTGTGCATACGCATACCTCGGACAGAACGACGTGTGGAATTCGTCGTGTGCACTTCACCCATTTAGCCTTTAACGCGAATGAAGTGCAGTGCATTCAGTTCACACCCCTAGCTAGCACGGACGTCCTTTTCCGCAAGGTATTGTTGACTTACCTGCACATCATTGGACAAAAAGATAGCCGGAAGCAGTTCGCATCAGCTAAATCGTTCTGAACGGACGTGGAACAAGCATGGTGGTCACCACACTTATAAGTAGATGTACTGATTGGACATCCATTCACTCAGCGAAAAGAGTAAGTTGTTGCTGCTTACTTCATGACACCAATCGATAGAATGAAGTCCGTTGAACACTAAGTTGGTCCATAATTCACCCGAACCAGCACACTTCTACTAAGCCCAGCAATCTGACTGGAAAGAAAGAAAATTAGGCAAACTGCTTGAATGTGAAAAGCAGGCAAATCAACAGTTGGGGGCAGCAATACCCTCTGAATGCATCTAGTACGACTGTACTGAAATCGTTGAGGCGAAGATCACAGGTGAAATAATGACGGCATAAATTTACTGAAAACCGGACCACCCGATCACAGGGGATTCGTGAGGCGTCAATCCAAAGAAAGCGTTCGAGATAGTCTTGGCAGGATTTACAGAAATGAAACAACGACAGGAGCTTTCGAGTTTAAGATGGATGCTTTTGAAAACATGCCACGATACAAAACAACAGCCCACTACTGAAATTAGCAACAACACAAAGAGGAGTGGGCGTACCAGTGACTCAGGATCCAATTTGACACTGACCTCAGTACCAATGACCAAATCCGATAAGTGGTGAGTATCTAAAGCGATGATTCTCCAGTTTATCTAGCCTCTTCCGACATATGACTCTCTTCAGTTTCCTAAATGTCACACCACTGCTCTTAATTCAGCAGGCACCACGTGAACCAAAGCTAAGCACCTTATTCAATAAAATTCAGTACACAAGCTTCTACGGATAAATGTGAAGGTCGAATTGGGTGTAACCAAATCAACTTACCGGAATCAAACTCAAAGACAAAGAAGGCGTCACCAGATCACGTTGCAGTACCACCCAACCCAATATCGTGCCACCGTCCATTGTGGGAGGCAGTAGGTTGAAGTTGATCTCGGTTATGGTCCCAACCACAACGAAATCGTGCTCGTCGTTCACAGAACCACCTTGTCTTTTGCTGATATTCCGATCAGTAACCTTCTAGCTAACACTTGACTTATCTGCATCAGCCAAAGAGGAAAACGGATGTGTTAGATGAAAATTCGCCTTCACTACCTTCATAGTGTGGTTAGGAGCTATCAAAATATTTTGTCCCAGACACTGTGCACGAACACCATAAAGGTAGTGATTTAAATTCTAACATCTGTTAAGGATAGAAAGTTTACACTAACGTGATAGTCAACAGGTAGACTCAGAATGCGCCCACGTTCAACAATCAGTAAAACTCATTTCAACCATCACCATGCATCTACTCCGATTCCTTGGAGTGAATGAAGACGTCTATGCCTATCTGCTTGAACAGCTTCATGTGGAAGGTCCTCACACAAGCAAATTAATTTGCACCGAAACTACAGAGCAGACAAATGAGCGGAGTAAACGTAAAGGATAGAAAAAGTCCCGATCCTGCAAGCAAGATGAAACAATTTTCGCACGAATAGACTAAACTACGTTCGGTATGTTTACCATATATGGGTCTATTTGTACACGGAAATGTAAGAAAAAACGATAGACAGAATCGATTATAATCAAAAACCGTTTCCTGTAGTGCTAACGACATAGTTTGTATTGGTACACAGTATGTACATGATTGAAGAGAAATCAAAAAGAAAAAAGCAAAAGCAGCAGTAAAAAAGGAGACAAAGAGCAGAAACCGGATAAACAGACTGCCGTACAGGTTAGCACAACACCGGCTTAGAGTGTGTCCCTTAGGCAACAGAAACTGTGTAATGCACAAATTTGCTAGTCCATCAAGTCCTTCTAATCGCAGAAAACGGACTACACGTGAAGCAAGTGGCGACGATATTCAACAGCTTAGCCAGGGAACAGCCGAACGAGTGGAAAGCATCAGACGGAGTTAAACAACTGATATCGTTGCACCGGCAGCATCGGATGAAACAAACACGTTGAGATTATGAAAAAACGATAAGTTTAGTAACGACTGAGAAGAATAAATATGGGGAAAGCGTTTGGAGGTAAGTGGCGTGTCGTCTGGTTGATGTACCTCGCACAGCGTCCTGTTGCACTGCGTTGTATACAAGAAAGAGATTAAAAAACGCGAACAGAAAGCCGCATATTGCTACAAATCGGGGTTCTGTACAAGTGCGCGATCCAATAAATGAAAGAAGCACAGACAGGAAGAGTTAGTAAATACTATGTACACGATTCGATTGGTTCCGTCCAGACACTGAAAAAATCGCCGTCGGTCGGTCATCTTTGAGTAACGAACGTTCTGGCTGGTTGAAAGCGGAAAGAGTGAGATGAAATGAGGCAAAGCTCTGATTAGCTGTTAGGTTCCAACCAGCGGAGAAACGGATAGGTCAGTGTGTATACATAATCACACGTCCACCAACAAAAGATAATTCGGTGGCAAGTAGGACGACAACGCTTACAAAGGCCGCAACATATTGTTGAGGAATATATACACAGTAAGGTAGAAAGTAAAGAAATAAATTAAGAGGAGAGTCATACTACTGAGATGCTTGCTGTTGTGCCTGTTGGAGGGTATGTTGTTGCTGTTGATGATGAGCTGCTTGCTGTTGTTGGTGGTGATGATGATGGTAAGCAGCCATAAGGCCGGCTTGATGTTGCACCTGTTGCTGGTATTGTTGTTGTTGTTGTTGTTGTTGCTGCTGCTGCTGCTGCTGATCCTGGTGGTGATGATGTTGCAGCGTCATTGTAGTGACTGCAGATCCTGCATTGGCCACCGAGTTTGAATTATGAGCCCCTGCCACAGCAGCAGCAGCAGCCGCTGCATTATTCGCGGCAGCGAGCACCAATCCGGGATGATGTTGTTGGTAGAGCGCCGCAGCTAACTGATAACAACTATTCATGGCAGTCGCAGAATCCGGTTGTGCACTCATCATCACTTGTGTGGTGGGCTGTTGACGCAATGGGTCTTCCTGCGAAGAATTGAGGAAAACAGACGCGGAATTCGGACCAATAAGGCTGGTTCCAGACCCGTTTCCTGAACCGGAAGTCATGAACACATTGGTAGCGTTTGCTGCGGCGGCCACCAGACGCTGCTGTTGTTGCTGCTGAAACAACAATTGTTGTTGCTGCTGCTGTTGTTGCTGTGCATAATGCTGAGCTACATCTGGGTAGCCAGCTACAACCTGTAAACCGGTAGCAGCTGCAAGAGCCGATGCTGATAAGGTATTTCCATTCGGATTGCTCGACGTTGTACAGACGGTACTGACCTGCTGTTGTGCCGCTGCAGCTGCAGCCG
The DNA here is from genome assembly GCA_008508345.1 of Paragonimus westermani. Lineage (NCBI taxonomy): Eukaryota > Metazoa > Platyhelminthes > Trematoda > Plagiorchiida > Troglotrematidae > Paragonimus > Paragonimus westermani. The sequence goes on from QNGE01001185.1 coordinate 43,142, forward strand.
CAGCGGCGGCCTGGGCCTGTGCAGCCGCTGCCAAAGCGAAACCGGTAGGGTCTGCAGAGGAAGCTAAAATCAACCCAGCTGCCATACTTCCATCCTGAGGATGGCAGAAAAAACCAGCGGGGGCAGTCGCAGCCGAAGCAGCGGAAGGAAAGAGGAAGCTATGGGCAGCTGCATGTTGACGGGCAGCAAGCGCAGCAGCAGCCGCAGCTTGCTGTTGCTGTTGAAGTTGTTGATTGGCTTGCTGATGTAAATGGAACTGATGAGCAGCTGTGGCAGCAGCGGCAGCCGCCGCGTGATTCGTTCCAGCCTGAATAGTACCGTTCATGTTCAGATGCTGACCAGTCTGCTGATTCGAGACGGTAACCAGTTGAGTGCCAGCCGCAGCAGCGGCGGCAGCGTAGCTGGCTTGTTGCTGTTGAAGCAATTGTTGGTGATGTTGGGCTACGGCTGCCTGTTGCTGTTGCTGTTGAAGTTGTTGTAGCTGTTGCTGTTGGGTGCTGGCCGAATGGAATCCAACCATTTGTGGGAACATGGCTTGACTTGCCTGAATAGAGTAGAAAGAGAAGGTTGAGGGCAAGAACCGAAAGCAGTGACAATTTCGTATGTAGTCATAATATCAACGATACTGTGATCAGTTTTGTTGAACGTATGAATTAGTGGATGCAAGCAAAAAAATCTACACACCGTCACTTGTTACGATCCGAGAGAGAGAGAGAGAGAGAGAGAGAGAGGAATCATGCTGATGGAGCGATCACTTTATCAGTGGACGTAAAAAAAATATTAGCACTTGGCACGTTCCATGAGGTGAGGTGAGCAATGCTGTTCGATCAAATAAGCATCGGTTTGGCCGGCAGCATCGGTACCTGTCATTGGTTCAAATCCAACAGCAGCCCGAGTTTTTCACGAACCGATACACACACCAGATTTCAATATTTGTCAGATTGCGAAATATACTCTCAGTTGTTACTTCTTTCCCTAATTAGGTCGAAGTTACGCATATGCCTTCACAGTTCTTTTTTTTCATGATCCTCACTCGTGTAAGGTGGTAGTTCTGGCAACCTGAAGATTCTGAGGTCAGGTGCGTCAACTCGCATTATGTGGATCATTTGTTTCCGCTTTCTTTGACCGATGAGTTGGAACCGAAACCAACCGGTCAGCGAATTTGGATTGATATACGAACATGAATAAACGATAAATCTGGTGTAGTGGACTACTCGCAAGGTCAGTAAACAGTGATTTGTTGGCACTGATGAAAACACTCGTAGCTTACATCCAACAGATATTAAGTAACCACTTCTTATACGAATAGTAATCCATGGATTGAGGCATGCAGCCGAAATAATTGCCCAAAGAGTACTTCTCAATCAGGTGATGACTGAGATAATGAGAAGATACAAGTGGGTGTTTCCATGCGACGGTGCATTCGTGTAAAGATAATTGAGCATGACCGAACACGTCTGTGATTCGCCTAGAGTGGGTCTACTGGATGAAGTCCCATACTGATCAGTCGCCACCTTAGATCAGATACGGAGTGTATGGGATAGAATACAGGGGTGGTGTAGCGTTAGTTATCTGTCGAACGCGAGCGATCTTTGGCTTCGGTTAGAAACAGACCTATCTGGAAAGGGGCCTCATCAAACTCTGCATGAAATAAGTGGCTTTGTTAATACTAGACGACCACAGATGTTAGTTACCCTTTACACAAAACAATAGTGAACTAATCGTATGAAGAAGGCCACAACGTGTATTTTGGAATGTCCCTGCCTATACAAACAAATGGGAAGTGAACGACTTGCTGTTCCAATGAACAGGAAACCGGTGATTCGTTCCAGCAGTTTGCTAGTTACTTTTCAATTCGATGTCACAAATCACATTAAGTTGATTTCGTTATCGACTATGGCCAGACCCATCAGCAACCAGATACCGATTCAGATGCTACTTTGAGATCCCATGGGTCGTGGTACTCAGTCCGAAAAGCTATGTGATAACCCCAGACTCCTTTAGCCCACAGCACCTTGGGTAGGTTGCTTCAAACAAGGTTAGAAACTGAATGCATTGTGTGCTTCAGCGGAAAAGCTATTGCTACCCGTCAAATTCCAATCTCAATCGTCTGAGAACTGATCAGATAGAGGAATCAGGATTATTCAGTTAACCTCCTAACAAATTTCGTAACGATCTACACATTCAGCACTCAATTAGACTGCCTTAATCAGGTACATGCAAAACGGTTCGTTCACATGCGATCACACTGGGGAACGCCAAAGAAACCCCCGTTTGTAAAGGTCGGAACGTGTTAGGATTTAAATACACTTTTAACTCTGTGCGGCGGCAATCCTAACCAAACGCAATCAAAATTGGAGTACAGTGTGGAAAAGTGGAAATTGGGTAAAATATACACAAAATATGTATAAGAATACGCTTTCGTAGACAACACATTTCGAGACGCATGGTCGTTTCCGAAATCACACAGGTTACATCCATGAGACCCTCGGGTCGAAAATACATGGTGAGTGAGCATCGTCCCAACGCGTGTAAGGATGCTGAAAAGTCAGTAATCTCACCTAGAGTATAGACGAAGGGAAAGAACCTTGATTTCGTTCAAATGAAACACCTTCCTCCATTGCTGGTGATTAGATAAGATCGACTACTTCCATGAAGATGGTTGAAACTGCTTCTTTAAACATGCTATCTACAAGCGGAGAGCATTCCCGAAAACAGTTCGGCAAATAACTCTCGTTTTTTCCTTTTACGGTAAGTGCGCCGTGCAAAGTTGACCTGAAGTGACTCAACTGGTAGCAACTTGGAGGTGGTGTGGCTCCATGAGAGCCATCTTTGCTTTAAGCATTGAAATGTGATGGATACTTAAATAGCATTGGTGTAAACACTGCGGGTTGATCGGACACTAGAGTTGTGTTGGCAAAGATGATAAATTCCGAATGAAAACTGTATCTCAATCGATTAAAACATTTCAGAGAAAAGAGTGACGTTTATCAATGGGAAAACAACCCACCAAACTGAAGTTAGTGAAGTGCCCTACACAAAGCTGCATTCCAGATGTAGAGAAACATAAGTCCCATTTGGTGACGTACGCCACTCCTGGCGCTGAAACTGTCATACACCCCACTGAAAACCCTAACCTCAGCTAAAACATGAGAATAAAGCGCCCAAAGTATGTTCACACACTTGGTCAGTACAACCCAGCGTTTAAGTCACTCCACAAGTGCACATCGATACACACATTCAAACTCATCTCCACAGTCGACAAATAAGACTATTGTTGACCGGTAGTATACATGACACTGTCACACAATCTGACAAACACTGAAGATTGAATCAACACAACACCGCTCACAGAGAAGCCATGCCAGCTCTTACACAAACTTCGCTCTCCGAATTGAAATCAATCGAAGAACTACAAGAGGTGAGAGAAATATAGTCATTACAGGAGTCAACCTAATCACCCCACGATTTGTACAACTACCCCAGAATCCTTTCTTGATATCGAAACCATCGTCCAATCAATCCAGCAAAGTGGAATGACCTCCGTTGACCACACAAGTTGAAACAACTGAGTCAAGAACTCTGCTAACACATACACCCACCTTCCCTGAAAAGTACCACACGAAATAATCTGGGTCAGCAGTCCTATTACGTTTGGAAACCGACATACAATTGCGGAACTCAGCCTCAACAGATGGTTCCAACTCTACCACCAAGGTACTACATTACACGGTCGTGACGGCAACACAGTAGAAGCAGCAGGCCAGCTAAACTGATCCACAAAGTGTTTCGTCCACGGCTCTAAACTTCTGAACTCATTATAGATGAGTATGCCATCCGCCTCGATCGTAGCTTCACCGACAGACAGTCGCTTGGGACCAGTAACACGGATAAACCTAAACAGTCTGCAGATGCTTCCTGAAGCAAAAGCGCTTTCCATTTCCACAACTTTTTCACTAAGCAAGCCTCACGATCAGCCTCCAAACTACGTTCCAGCTATCTACGAATGCCTCTTCTAAACTCCTAATATGAAATACCAGCAGGTATATTCCGTCTGGCATCTAACAACTCTAGGGATTCCTCCGAGATCCAAAGTAACCTGTACCGGATGCTACAGTAACTGCGCGACGAATGGCCTGTGAGATTCAGTCTAGCACCCATTCCGTTCTGTATCTAACCTTTATTGACGATATAGTCGACTTCCTAACAGTTAACGGTCACTCCCGGTGAAATCGTTGACCTGTGAAAGTAAGAACAAAACAACAACGTACCAACGCATGATCCGAATTCAAGTATACGCTCCAATAAGAACAACAGTCCTGAATCGAATCATGTCACTTATAACCAACAGCTACGTGGCCTATCTGAGACCAGACCTGACTTGGAAAAAAAGGCGCCAAGTATAATGACGTGCACGATATCTAAAGCTTGTGGTGGTTAAAAATAGCTTGTGTTCAAAATACAGCTGCAACAATCACCCGCCATTTTCCGGCCGATGTGACACTATTCCAAACCTGCCATTTACACGAGACTTGGCCTCACCAAGGCGCCCTGCCAGAACGACCATATCAGAACCACGCGTCGACTAAAGGAGGGTGACCAGGTCCGAGTAAAACGTGTCCTTGACGCCGGCGTCACTAAAGACAGTAGGAGCGCAAGCATACACAATGGACAGATTTCTGAGTCTTCCGTCTACAACTGGCCTAAACAGAACCTGCCAATCGGATAGTGCAAATCGTACTATTAACTGGAATCCAATCTACTAATGTGGCTGCGGCCTTCGTGCTGAGGACTATACCTACTACAGCCTGACTGGTAACAGTGGTCGTGGGGTCACCCAAAGGGTCCTATGGCTGAATTTTAAGAGATGGGACGACTACGATCAACTATATTTGCTGTGGGATCTGTAGAGCAATCAACAAAAATGGCGTTCGCGAGGGGTCTGAGGGCTACATTTGATAGAGCAGTGGGGGAGGGGTCAGCACTAGCATGTTGTCACCAATCCACCCTGCTGTATGCAGCACGTAGGGCGACCCGGTTTATACTGCGAGATGGCGGATGCAGTATGGAATTAACAGTGTTGTGTAGTTCGCAAGATGACTCTGACACTAGTGCACATTTCCACTGTTTCGCCCAAACGTACATGTGACGATAACTTACATACGGAGCCATATAGAGACACAGTAATTGTGATTAATAAGTACGTTGATAAGATGAAAACTATCTTGGCAGACGGAAGTATATGACGAAGAGCAAAGGATCGCATGAGCAAGAGTGCACTGGTTGCAAAGAAAACTAATCACAGACTGAAGCGAACCGCTAAAGACGAGATCACGAAAAAAGCTTAATCCGTTGCGCTTAAATTAACCGACTTTAGTTTCTTGTTCATAAGATCACCTAGAGCCCCATAAACGAAATTCACAATTCAGGCCAAGCTAAAGCATGTGTAGTCCGCCCTATCACAAAGATATAGCAGTTAACTGCCTGACCTCAACCGATTTGTTGAAAACTGATCCTGTTGTCTACTAGATGACTTCGAGTTCATTGACATCGTGAGAGAACTCAAAAATAAAGACTACCAAACATACTTGACTAATATCCCTTGAAGTATGAACGCTGAACTGCTCAAATAGATAGATCGACTTCAATGATAACATTGAGTATTCAGATAATAAGATGAGAATCTGAATGGAAATCCCCGAAACCACCTTAGCGTCACACGATAAACATACGAGCAAGAAGCAAGATCAGTGGAGCGATGACATGGCGGTGGGTTTTCTATTGAGTAAAGTCCTAGTTGGCACTTTTGTAGGAAAGTGGACCGATCGTGTATGGGAGATCAAACGTTTCGTCTCTGTCACCCACAACCAGATAGTGTATTTATAAACCCCTCAATCTACGCCGGTCTAGAATATGTCAAAGCGCATTTTCTTAGTCATTTTACCGTTGAACTGGAAGAATATGAGTCATGTAATGAAGCATTGGTGAGTCCTCGATTAAATATATACATCGTGAGGTATGGATGGGCAATCTTGTTCCTATAAGACGAAGCAGGAATTTGGTCCGCTCCTTACCGTCACGTACCAGCAGTGCGCTCACGGGAATTACTGGAGGTTGAACTCCATTTTTTTATCAGTGTGTTCAGAGAATACACCTATCCTGACAGATTTATCATCAGCATTGAACTCCTTCCAGCCAGTCCACTAGGACATCGGTAAGACAGGTGGTAACAGTTCGATTTCGCTCAGTCAACTGGTTACTAGATGTGAACATAAACGCCAATGCATACGGTAACAGTGACTGCACGAAACAGTTGGTGTAAGCAACGATGTGAACAAGCAACCCAGTAGATAATCGAACAAGAAAATCGGAATCAATGTTTGCTAAGGATATTCTGGCAATAGGTTACACCATCGAATAGATCACGTGTTTCATTTTAATGCTACGCAAAACCAACTTCGAAATTTTGATGATCAGTGAGACCCTATTGATTAACTAAGAGCTACCAGTGCCAAATGATCAAAGATGATAGACGATGCTATCGGAACACCCTAGCCGTGACCTGTTGACCCACTTTCTACTCATTTCATTCGACCGTTGTTGCCATATATATATATATAACCAGTGAACTGGTTACGTAATCTGGTTAAACCGTTATCAAAATCCGATATATATATATATATATATATATATATATATATATATA